>JAAAKQ030477642.1:0-43643 GCA_010016005.3 Zanna intricata
ACAAAACGTTTTCAGGCATATGTTTATTGGAAACTTTTTTCTTATTTTTAGATATAGAATCCGTTTCAGAGAGATTGTCGTGCAGTTTTGATACACCCTGTATATAGGTACACACACAGATATACATACACATTATTAATAACTTTATTCCTTGTTTAATTTTACATTTATGTGCATATTACTTCTAATTTATTATTTTGAAATATAACAGGAGTGAATCACATACAAGGTCATCATCACTTATCCTACTTCCTGCACTGCATTTGGCAAAAAATAAGTTATCAATAACCCAATCCACTGAGATAGAACTTCTCTCTCAATCTCCAGCCATGAGCATGCTTTAGGAACTACAATAATATATCTTTCAATAATCTAGATAGATTACAAGATAATCTATCTTTCAACAATCTAAACAAGATGTATCCGATAACAGAAATGGTCTTTTCAAACTTGGAATTAATAATGAGAAAGAAATATTTTATAAATACTTCTTTTTTTTAAATTACTTTTATGAATAAAATTAATAAATAATAAAACAACTCTGATTAATAGAACTGTTTACTGTTATGGAGACTAGCTTGCCACTGACTAATTAGTGTTCCATTCTTAAATGACTTGATTGTTATTAAACAATGTTTTCTCACTAGTTTACCAAATCATATTCGACAAAGATAAACTCAATTTTTATTATTTTGTTTTTAAAACTTTTCTGTTAAAACAAATATCAGCACTCTTTGAATTCACAGCAAATTTATTCTAAGGACTCAAGAAAAACAAACGAAATAAATTAATTTCTTTCTGGCAGTGATATATTTTATTACAAAAAGATATAAAATAGTAATACAAAATAGTTTAAACAATATAAAATATTTTTGCTCATTCATTAATTTACAAGTATATTTGCACTCTCACAAAATTAGAGAAAACAGCCAAAAAAATAAAAGAAAACAACTTTGCAATCGATTCATTTTAATGCATCACAAGCATATTTAAATTTGTATCAATTTGTAAATTTTAGTATATGAATATTACAAAACATTATGCCATTTACATAAACTCATGTATACATTTTTATTTGTGTAATGTATATGCAAGTGCCATAAACTTTACAGTTATGAGTACTAGGACAAGAAAGTTTTGTGTAAAACATTCTCAGAATGGCAAGCTAAGTTCATTGAACTTTGGTACATTCAGTACAGTGAAGCAGTATCCGCAATCCAATCTCACCAAAAACAACTGATATTTAGCCCTGTAATTGATACCTTCACTGTGTTCACTAAAGCAACAACTATAAATACCACTACTTCACGATAAAACAGAATTACAATAAAGAGTTATATTTTACTCCAACTATTGTGTCTTATATTTCATGCCTTTTACTTCTGACATAGCCATAAAAATAACTGCAATAAGGAGAACAAAACAAGAAATTAATATATTCCTTAATGTCAAAAACGGAGTGTTTATAACACAAGCATTTATGTAGACAAGATTTATATTTACTGAACATTACAAACTCTTCTCAAAACGAAACAAAATACTATAATTCCAGTTTTCATTCTATCAATAGAACAGAATATTTGGCTATTTGACTGTTCCTCTAAAACCACTTGAGCATTTCAATTAGTCAATAAAAATATATATTTTTCATACAATATCCACACCAAATTCAAAATATAATGAAATGTAAAATTAACAAAATAATAATAACAATAGTCATCATTTTGTGGATCAACATAATGAAGTTTAAAAGAGTTAAAGACTAAATTTAACAAAGTTCATTCTGATATCTTTTTAAAAAATGCAGTGCTAAAGAACTATACAAAATATTACATTTTCAAAACTGTAATATGTTTCATCTGTCTAACAAACAAATGTCATGTCATATGAATGATTTTGTAATAACTTTAGAAACAAGACATCATAAAATATCAGTAGTTTTTCTAGTCACAAAACACTAAACTCTAATCAGATATGTAAATATTAAAATACTATTAACAAATAACAATAAAAAGTTAATATTACGTAATGTGAAGGGAAGCGCCAATGTAGTCCAATATTATCAACAGAATTAATTTAAAGATGAGAGTGGTTGAGTTATTTTACAATATAACATTATCTAATTATTATAAAATACATTATCCAATATTAGCTACCATTCAAATACATAAAAATACATATAATAAACAATTATAATTAATTATATAACTGTATTTACAATAACATAAGAGAAACTGTGCAAAAACATATAAAAAATGGGATTTTTTCCCATTCTATAATGATATAAAGTGGAAAAGAATCTCATAATTTGGTCAGATTACAGTATACCATCAGTTAATGGTCATGGGGATGACTCCGGTCACAAAACCACAAAAAGAAACAATCTCAAATTTTCCTCCACTGACAAAAATTATTAACAATTTTAGTCATTTGTATTACATTTAAAGTACATGTAAAATTGGAGAATATTTAGAAAATGTTGCGGAAAAAATATTGTAAAGTGTTGATCAACATGATGAAGGTTAAAGAATTAAAAACTAAATTTATCTTGAATAAAAATTTGTAACTATTACATTATGATATTTATCTTTATCTGATATTTATTTTCAACTTTTTTAAAAATTTCTTAAGTTGGCATAATTTGCTAAATATCAATGGTTAAACTTCAATGTTGAAGGTTGTGAAGTTATAAGTTTGCTCAAGAATATATTTCTGGAAAGTTCTAGTAAGTTTACAATCTCTTAAGTTAATTTTAAAATAGATTGCATGAAATGTAATAAATGAACATTTCCAATTTTCTTTGAGGTGAGAACAGTCATTGTATGTTAGTGACCTAAATACCTCAGGAATATGAAATGATCTAAACCTATAACTTTCTTTTTTTCTGTACATTTCTTTACTATATTTTGAAACTGGTATGGATAATGTATGAAAAATGAATACAGAAAAGTAGGTAGTAATCTATACAAAAACTATATGAGGATCAGAAGGTAGAGGCAGTAAAAAGAAGGATGACTATTACGCAAGCAGCTCTTAAATAAGGAGTGAGAAGGGAAACTTTGTGAATCTATATCAAAGTGAAAAACTGAAGGAACCTGGTGGTCAAACTGTGCTTAATAATGAAATTGAAGAGTGCCTCTCTGTTAAAGTATTTGTTAATATTATCTGAATGGAGATTCCTTCTGACTAACCAAGAATTGCAATTTTTGGTAAAGGTTCTTGCAACTGATTGGCCTGCATATTAAAAAATCTGTTGATGGTATAACACTACCAGGTATCATCAAGTGAGGTGGGTCATTTTTATGGATCCACATAAATTGTCAACCAGGATGGTTCAAAATATAAATCCAAGCTGTGTAAAAGTAGACCATAATAAAATTAATTTGTTTAAATCTAGATATGAGACATTCCTTCAGAAAATATCACTTTTGATGAAACTAATTTATCAGATAATCCTGACAGGGTAAAAACAATTGCCAAATGTCAAAAATATTTTGATATAGTACTTATCACTTAAAAATCTTATACAAGCACTACATTTTTTCTGACCACAACAGAATATTAGTCAACTTTTGTAAGTATAAAAAGCAGCATGTTTACGTTTCATAGGTTACAGAGAACCTGAAAGGTACCAGATACTTTTATTCATCAAGTGGGTGGTTTGAAGCTATCCATTTTTAAAGTGGCTCTTCTTAATTATTATTTCATACGTTCAAAAATAAAAAAAAAAAAAAGATAAAAAGGTTGTTTTAGTTAGAGATAACCTCTTATCAAAGTTTTCACTTCACATTCTTGAACCTTGCTCTGAAAAGAACTTTTTGTTTAAATGTTTACCTGCATATTCAACACACATCTGCCAAACATTGGATGTAGCTTGTTTGCTCTGCTTAAAACACATTGGCAAAAACGTTTGACAAATACAAAATGAAAAATTCAGAAACAGTAAAAAAGTCTGAATTTCCAACATTTTTAAATGAATTAACTGACAATTTTATGCCTTCAGCAGAAAGTTTCATGATCGGTGGGTTCAGAAAGTGTGGGATTTTTTCACTTGATAGAGTTGAGGTTCTGAAGGCTCTGCCATCAGCCAAATAATCTGGTACACGTAACACTTATAGTATTACTAAAAATTTAGCTGAACAAAAGAAAAGGATAAATGTCCTATAGGAAGAAGTGTTAACTGTCAAAGATATAGCAGTGCAAAAACTACCTACCAGTTCTGGTACTAAAACAAATTCTAAAAAAAAAAAAACATCAAAAAGTGTAACAGCAATATTCATAAATAAGCGATTAACAGGCCAGTTTGGATAGTATCCCGATTCTTCAAAACTCTGATTCTGATTTTAGATGGTGCTAATTTGATCAAAGATGTCAAACAAAGAAATTTTTTGTTGAGAGGAATGTATGTCATCTCAAAGAGATTCAATGAAGGACCTATCACGGGTGATTAGGTGTTGCTGTTTGCAGAAGAAAGCGGTCTGAGAAATATTTAATAGACAGATTATTGAAAACAGTGAATTTGAAAGAAACTATAACGAGATAACTATTAAGGTTTTGAAAAGGATGGAGGAAAAAACATCTGTAAAGGAAGACAAGAACAATTCTTGGTGGAGGGACAAGACATTGTAAAGGTGTGCTGTCACCTCCAATAGAACTGAGAAAAGGAAGGTTCAAGTTTTTAAAATATCAAATTGCCAAATTCAATTTGCAATAAAAATAATTTTTTTCTTATTACTACTTAATAATTAATTTTTTCATTATTTACTATGATATTAATTAATATTATCAATTTATTATAAATATTTAATTCAATATCAATATAAATCATCTGTAGAAATTTAATTAAATTATATACATATATATAAAATTAACCCCTGTAGCCAATTTACTTGATGCATATAGAAGGCAAATCCACATTTTAAAACATGAAGAATTCAATCATAGTCACCCATCATCAAAATCATGTAAAATAAAAAACTGACAATATTATGGATAGAATATTTCTGTTATTTCTAATAATTAAAGGAAGAGTAAGGAACCTAAATCCAGGTTCTATCAACTTCCTAGCAATTCCCCTTTGATGGACCTTAGTTAATGTACATTTTCTGGTCATTGTCACCCCACTTGATCGTACTAGTAATAAATAAATTATTTAAGCAACTAAACGTAACTACAATAAATCAAGTTAAAAATTATGATATTCATTATTATTATGTTAACAATGTAACATTTAATTAAATAAATAGGAAATATATGTTATACTGAATTCACTATCAATAATAGAAAACACGTTACTGACAAAATAAAATCATATAAAAAGTTAGAGTATTTTTTTCTTGACTACTGATCAAAATTACAGCAAATATCATAGGAAAAGGTATGCACAAATAATAAATCTGCATTTCTAGAATCTGTCATAATTTGAAAACAATTAGAGCATTACTATATGATGTATGCTTGGACATTACCTCATTGCATTTTAACTAGAGTGCAATGAATAAATATTTGAACTTATAAACTTTTGAAAAGCTTACTAATACCTAAACTGACGAAAAAGTTTCAACAGAGTTTTGGGAATGTCCTATGGGAGATTGCACAAATTATAGAATGTTGCAATCAAAAGCCTTTAATCGAAATCCAAATTTCATTAATGAAATATGCATTTCACTAATGGAAATTTGCAAAAATATAAAAAACAGTATTTACAGAAGGTTCCAAAAGTAACCTTCATAATGTCATTTGACTCATAAATCAAGGTTAGGAAGTTATTCTTTATAAAGGCTTCAGTATAAAATAATATTACATATATTTTAAACAAATTTATTTGTTTTTAACAATTAAATTTTAAATACGAGATGGGCCATATAAAACCGCTCTAGCTATCTGACACACACACTGTGATCTGTTTGTTGTGTACGCATATTAGTTGAAGGTCATTGACTCACTCATAAATCTTCAGCTAGCACCTCCCATTCAGGGAGGGTAATATTTGTGCTTTATAGGGTATTCAATTAAGCAGCATGTTTTCATTGTGAGGGAATATGTTTGCACAACTTCGGATAAATCCGATTTACAAAAAGTTTCAAGAGACATATCCTATAAGTAATGTTTCTGCAAAATCAACAATTTCAAATTTTAGTGAAAAATTAGCAAATAACTGGTGCTGTGTATCAATTCAAAGAGAGTAAAACAACCAAATATTCAAACTCTGGTAGTTGTCAGTGGTAAAATGAATCATACTGGAAGGAGTCCTCACAAGTCAACATGACTTAGCCCAAAGTACCTAAAAAAGTACCTTCATAATCATAAGTAAGTGAAAGCATTTCTTTAGGTACATTATTTTTCATAGAAATATTTAGTTTAGCTTTTTTAATAATAACTTCATCACTCTATTTTAAAGCTCATTCTAGAATATGATATGGAATATTAGAGTGAGCAAATAACTATCTTAACCAGGAATTCAAACTAGTGTTCAAGATAAAAGGTTACAAAAATGATATATATGAAACAAAAAAAAGAAAAGAAAACAGTTAAAATCTCAAGTAACATTTGCTCTTTTTGCAGAAGATAAATTTAATTAAACTGAATTAAATAGTTGTACATTACAATTTTATTTTATAAAAAGTAACAATATAAAAATACAAAAAAGTAACTAACACCTTATCTTTCGTTTTTTTTTTTTTTTTTTTTTTTTAAATCATTCTATTTTAACCTATGTTATTACATATACACTGTCTGCTGAGTATTAAAATCAACAGAAATTACATATCAGCTATATATCTTTTCCTACATTTTTCATCACAGTAATGCTGTTTTAAGTAAACTTGTTATTAAAACTTACTGAAGAACTGACCAGCCGAACCTTGGATTTTACAATAAAAATAAATCTATCCAACTCTTAATTAATAATTCTCTTATCGCATAACTTTACCATTTCCTTTTAAAAAAGCAATACTAACTGAATATAGAGTTAAAAAACTAGTAAAAGTGTCAAAAAACAAATTTTATATTTGTGCGTGTAAACTGTTAAGGGGTAATCAGAAAATTAGTTCCCATATCTAATTTGGCCAATATGTACAGTATGTACATATGTACGGAAAGTAATACATACAAAATACATATGTAAATAAAATGTAATGTTATATGTATGTTTGTACTAAAAGGAATGAAGTCCTTGGCAGTTCATTCCTTTTAAGAACTGACCATATCTATGTCAAGAGCATAAGAAAACCATATCTATGTATCCCTCACTCATTTTTTCCACTATAAAAAAAAAATAATGAATTTTACGAACGAGTGAGGTGAAACATGGAAGCTCCATTACTGATCTGAAAATAATTGACATGAAAATCAATAAGAGCGAGATAATGATATCAAGGATGAAGAATGAAAATGGCTATATCAACAATTTCCTATTTTCAGTTTTGATTCATAAAATTTGTATGTAAATAAGTAAATCAAACCAAAAGTGAGTATACATTTTTCAAAATGTATATATATTTCAATAAGACTAAATTATTAACACACAGGAGTTGAATTAAAACTTATTTTTCTGATTTCCCCTTGTATTTCTATGAACATTCACATCTAAAATAGAAAGAAAAATGTAAGTTACAATATAATATTATGATTGGTTATAAAATTATATACCGTACTGTAATTATAGATATGAATAAATATTAATATTTTCTACTTATCACATATAAATGGATGGAATAAATTTAAAGCTAATGCAATATATTTATAAAAATACATTCAAATATTTCTTGGAAAAAAAACTTCAAATTTTAAAAAATTTTTTATTTGAAGAAATACATTCAATTTCTTCAAACAAAAAATTATAAAAATCATTTTATAAATCATACATACACATTTACAAGCACTCATTCTTCTTGCAAATACAAGCACACACATGCACAACCACATACATACACACGTTTAATAATATAAAACTATGTAGAATAAATAACACATAAAAAAATTAACAAACAAGAAATCTTGAGAGAGAAAGGTCAGTGTAAGTTACTGTTACACTCTTATGGAGTATGTAATTTAGAGATTGTATGCAGTAATAATTTATTTAAGAGACGATTGCCAGCGGCTAACTCTTAAATAATTGAAGAACCTTTTATACTTTTTCATATTATTAAACATGCATTTTCATACATTTCTACATTATATATATAAAACATACGTACAAACATATACAAATATAAACATTCTTTTTTAAAAAAAATGATTGGCTGAAATTCTTACAATTAAAAATAAAAATGTACTATATTGTGAGAAAAGAATAGAATATACACATTTAAATATTTAAAGTTTTTTAGTTTAAAAAATGTTCTAAGTTAAATTTAATTATAAGAATTTTATAGGTGACTTATTTCAATTTTACAAACATGTTTTTAATTTGTGTTAATTTTTTGACAACATTAATGTTGATTATTCTACAATAAAAAAATATAATTATCCTAATTATAAAAATTGAAATTAACAGGTACCTCTAAAAACTTACAATAATACATAATAAATATTTACGAATTAAATTTTTTGTTCATAACAGCAATAATAAATACGTAATACTGTTAATTTTAAAGAATTTTGATACTACAAACATTTTTTTCAAGCAAATGGTATTACTCAATTAAATGATAGATAAATTAATTGAAATCCCATATAATTAATTTCCCTTGACTTTCTTCAGGATTACAACATTTTTTAATATAACTGCAATGCTTATCTTGTAGATCCTATTAATACAGTTACAGTCAGTTAATTTATGTACATCTAATTTAAAAACACACTACCTAAAAAAAAAAACCATATGAGTAGGTGAAAGACAAGTATAATGATAAAAACCGTTTTGAAACCTACATAAAGAGTAAGGCGAAATTCTTCCATTTCAAGTCTCAATAATTTTTTTCACTTGAAGTAGGTAAAAATTTATCTGCAAGATAAAATTCAAATGTTCCAAGAAGATTAACATTTTATAAACTACACTTTGCTTTTTCTAATAAAATCTTTTTTCTTAAGATGATAAATTCACAAAACAAGTTAAAGTTATCTGTGAACATACGGTACATTAATTTTTACAGCATAAGTAATAATACCAAACCTGGCACGATTTATATCTAGAGCAATCTTAATGAAATTCTGAGATGTAAACTCTCTGCATTAAGAGGTCAGTAAATTCACATAAATGGTTCTATACACATAACTGACAAATTTTAAATATCTGAACAATGCAATGAGCTAAACAAATGAGTCCATAAATCTATAAAACTCCATGTAAGTGGACTACGTGTAATTATTGCTGACACATCTTTTCTTCACAAAATTAAATATTAAAATAATTTCAATATAATATTTCAACATGATGTAGTATCTTTACATTTTAGTTCAAATGTTATAATGCAATGAAATAGATTTATTATTAGTAAATTATTGGTAGAAACTGGTTGATGTACATAAATCACTCTTTTTTTGCTATCCAAGTAGCATATATTTGGAAACCCTTCTCATAAAGTAAATATTAATTTAGCTATTTAAAAACCCGCAATCTATTACCATACTTATTTAACATTATAATACATGTAGCTTAGTATTTAAACAGCTATATGAACTGTCAATTAGTATGAAAGGATGTTCCTTTCTCCTTCAAATAAAAAAAACCATAAAACAGACAACCAATTCTTAAGTTTTGTCAATGCATTGATAAAACAAATAGAAAAAATGCTACATCCCTGAATATCATATGTGTATTTGAATCTATAGCCCTTACAGTCTCTACTGAACAGATGTACTTGAAGTTTTTTTTCTAAGCCTCAAAATAAACCTTAATAAAAATAAAACCTCAAATAAACCTTAATCACCACCATATCAAAACATAATGTAAATGTGCTTGATAAAATGTCTACATTTCATTGTAATTTTTCTTCAATACATTACCAGAACAATTTATTACTTATTAACTTATCTTTTTATAATTATCTGATGATTAATTTTTGTCAACTAATATTATATGTATGAGTTAAAATATGTCAAGATAATTTCTGAATTATTATAAATTTAATTACCATTGTAAAACATTTTTTTTCAACATTATATTTCATTAGACAGAGTATTTTGTGATGACGTCCAATTTTTTTTCAAAGTATAAATTTGATTAGGAAAAGTACAAAAGGTTCCTGGCTGGTAGAAAAGTATGACATAAAAAAGAATGATCAAAAGAAAACTAATATTATAATATTGAATCAACAAGTATTTACCTGAACTGAAGTACATGATATTTCAGTTAAACAAATTTCATATACAGTATCTATAGATAGGGCTTCATCAGAATTAATTATGAACCAAGAAAAATAAACCTATAAAAACTAATGAAAACAGCTGGGTCAACGATCCTTTTCTTCTACTAACTGAATCATTGTACATCATGAGTGCACTTGCACAGGTACTGTCAGCAAAATGAATACGCTGAATACTAAAGACATAATAAAATTGATAGTTTTCTGTCAGCCTCGATAGATTGGTGTATCATTTACGTTAGTAAATATACATAAATTCGTTAAAATGTAATACTGCATGCAATATATTTCAGCCACTTAACACCGATTTAAAATAAACATTTATTCACTGATGACCCTCCTCTCTGAAGATTTCTTGTGCTGTATCCTAGAAACGATCCTTTGATACAGCTAAACCATCTGGATCGGCTAAATACTGGAGTTCTTGCAATTCCTGAAACTTCTCATGATCTCTAATATGAGCATAATTTGCTGACAGACACATCAAATAATGTACCTGTAAAACCAATCAAAGTGATTTACTTTAACATATAAACACAATTTAAGTATAAATTTATCATTAATTTTCCCTTAAGAGGAGAAAAATAATGGCTACATGTATTAGTAGATAGAATAAGAACCTGAATTAAAATCTAAAAACTGTTTATGCTAATTTGAGACTGCACCAGACAAGATCATATTGTACTGATTCTCTGGTTAGTATTTCTTTATAAATATAGAAGTTTATTATACAAACAACAATAATAAAGTGAAACTACAAGAACAGTAATTTAACAAAAATTTGTAGTCAAACCATGTTTTTGGATCCTTAGATGACCTTCAATTATGAATTTTAATCAAAACTTACCTTGTTTAAAATTTGTTATTAATAAAACTATATTAATTACAACTAACTGAATGTAAGAAATTTGCTCTTTTACTTTCAGTCTTAGGTTAAAATGACCGTTAAAATTCAGTCTTGAATCTTAATTGAAACTTTTATAAATATAAAAATATTTTTAATACACTATTAAATATTTAATTAAAAAAATATATGTATATCTAATAAAAAGAGTGGGAATATCAAATTAAATTACGACTTTTTTTTTTAACCTCTGGGACCACCGTTATGTATTTCATCATAGGATGGGAATGAATGATTTGTAGCTTATGTGAAAATGCCATGCTTGACCAGGATTCAAACATGGGACCTCTAGATGAAAGGCCAAGACGCTACCACTCACGCCATGGAGGCCGGCTTAGATGAGGCTTGGGAATGTAAAAGTTAAAATAATTTAAAATTAAAAAAATTCTGAAATTTATCTAATATTAGCTAACCAAAATAAATTATCCTGCTCATAAATTATCTGAAAGTTACCTACATCTGAAGTTAAATTTGTAAATTCAATATTTGTACATTTGTTCAAATATTATTATTATTTTTTTTTTATCATCATTACTGTTTACAATTTCAAACATTTCTAAATTATTTTCTATTTGTTATTTTGTGTGTATTAAAAAAAACAAATAATTGATTCATTTCAACATAGGCAGTTGTCCAAGAGGAAATCTGACAGAATTCAATACGTTTAACAAATCAAAATGGATGAAAAGTTTCAGATAATACAAGTTTGAAAATGTTTTATTTTCCAGCTACAACTTTCAAAAACCTTTCAAATGTTTACAAGAAAATATAATAATGCATTATTCCTGTAGATGTCAAATTGCAGGACAATATTACTTATCAACAAAAATTGTAATAATTTTCCAGCAGGTTTACAATTTAAACATAGTATAATATATCAGAGAAATAAAACTATTATAACAAAATACATTAACAGAAAATATAGCTCAGACTACTTCTATCTCCCAAAACTTTATTAACGTAATAAAATATTTTTAATGAAAATACTTTTTTTATATTTGAAGAATTTTATTGAAAATTTTTAGATAAGAATAGTAAGCACTCTTTATTTGAACCTAATAATGATTTTTCTTTCCATAACTGATTTATTTGAACTTTGTCATAATCTTCTTCAAAATAAGAAACCAACTACAGAATATATGAAGATGTTAAAGTTAAACTTTGCTTCATTTAATTTTTTTTTGTAAGTAGCATCATGACTAAAGCAGAGTATCTGTTCACAATTAAAGAACTAAGTATAATGCAACCTAAAGACGGTCTTAAGTTCTACTTTACTTATATAACATTTCCAAGTCACATTTTCATTAATATTTTTCAAAATTTACAAGAATTTCATTGCTTTAATTAATTAATGTTTTTAGTTGGTTTAAACTGTTTAATTAATAACCATGTAATTATTGTTAAATTAACAATAACTTTTAACTTAACTAACAACTTTTAATTATTAAAATGTATAGCCTACAGGTAGGTATCGTTCAAAACAGCAAGATACAGTGTCCATATGTATTAAAGGATTTGCTAAAAGGATTAAGACTGTTGAAAGAGAATTATTTACCTTTTAAACATTTTACAAAAATCAGAAAAATAATGGTATATATTTATTCAGAGTTGATGGAAATTACTTAAGTTTTACTTTTAAATATGGTTAATGATGCCAAAGCCTTTTAAATTATTTCAACACTCCTCCTTTATCAAAATTCCATCTAACACAGTTGAATTTTTTTTTGTAAAGTTACTTCTACTGTAGTGAATGGATTAAAAATGAATAACGCTTCATTAATCTTAATTTTTCTCTTTTTTTCATTTGTAAGGACGTAATATTTAATGTATGCTTATCGTAACACATATAAATACAATTAAATTCAAACAAAAATCTCTATCTACATCAAACCACACCAGTTGCTTCTATTAGCTTTTCCAGTAGTCTCATTCACAAGATTTTATGCCACTCTCTTCTTGTTACGAGATCTAGTAATGAACTGATAAAAGCGGATATAGATTGAAATCAATACAGTAACAAATCATGGTGAATAACCAATGAGTATAAATCAGAGGAGTGTAGGAAACTAAGAACCAAGTGAATTGAAGATGCAATGAGCTCTGACAACACACGGATATGATGACTGGTTTGCAATCTTCTCATCCTGCAGTAGGCACCACGGAACTGGAAACAGGATGAATTCCAACTCTGGTCAGAGGAGAAAGAAGGTTACCTCCCCAATCATTTGGAGATTATAAGCCACATCTACTAGCCGATTTGGTACAGGACTACACAAGAAGTTCCAATTGAAAGATGAGTGAAGACATTCTGCATGGAATCAAATATTCTAAAAGCAGATTGTCCAATGGAAGAGAAAACCCTTTAATTCAAACAATACACTTATCCATAAATCATTATTAAACGATCTTATTTATTTCATTTAAATCACATTTAAACACTAATATTTATATAATTTTGACCAGTTATTCTATACCTACTTCATTAACATCACTGCACAGTCATTTCTGATTATACGAACTTTGGAAAAGATATTTTTACACATTCATCAGATATTGCTAATCTTTTTAAAGCTTTCTGAATACAATCTGAACAATCTGTATCAAAAAGCCAAATTACTTAAGATTTGAAAGAGTAGGTTAGAGTTGAAACAATCAAATGCAACACAGTTCACAAACTGCATGTATCTTCTGCAACCTATTCACAACGTATTGTGAATTTAAGTGTCTTAAATTATTTGACAAAAGTTACTTAAATCAATACATTAAAATATATAACATAAAAAAGGTATAATTACCAAACTAAGAATTATAAGAAATGCAGCAGTAGTTGCCAGTATAAACATTATTTCTGCTTTTTCAACATAATCTTTGCAAAATAATTTTCTCTCATGAGGTTCACATATCATCATGTCCTCGACTCTTGTTCCAGCAGGAAAAATAAAATCTGAAAATACAATAACAAAATGTATATACAAGAGAGGACCACCCCAAGAATGAGAAATGTGAGGAGTAATGAGTTATATCTACAAAACTTAATAAGAACTTAATTAAAACGTAATAAGAACTTTTTGATGAAGTACAGAAATCCCCATGAATTTAACACAATCTAACCCATGCAAGAAACATTCAATAAGGATGAATGGTGTAAATTGTAAAAGTTGTAAATAAAATACAAATTTCACGGAGCCTACAAAAAAAAAAATAAAAAATACCTAACACGTCAGTGCCACTTGTAGAAGTCTAGATTTGCCATACATGCAGAACATGTAAAAAATTGCAATTAAAAGAAAAATCTAAGATAAAAAATAAAAAATTTTACGTCCAGTTCTAAGAATGTATAACGGCCTATAAGTAATAATGTATTATGGCCTATTATTTATTTTGAAATAAAAAAAACTTATGTAGAATATTAATAACAATAAACTTACCAAACTGTGTGAAGTCAATACAACGCTGATCATTCTGAACTCTTGGTGCAGAACATAATTGCCAGAATATTGTATAACAGAGTGTAACAATAACGAGAAATACAAACATCATTAACCATGCTATCTGAAGTATGTATGTTATACACATAAACTAAAAAAAAAAAAAAAAAAAATTGTATAATGTTTATAACAATTTTAAAAAAATTACATTATCTACAAGAATGAAAGTTAAAAGCCCTTCTCCCATATTTATTTTGCAACCAAGATTTAATTGCCATTGGATAATGAAATAACACCATAACACTTTGGTCAAAACATTACTAACACAGAAAGGTACCTGTAGACAAGCAATCGAACACGTATGTTGTTGGCAGTAGTTCCAACATCACTGTTCAATAATATTACTGACTATAAGTATGTTCTACAGTAGGCCTGTATGTTTGACCAGTATTGTCAAGCAATATTTTCAGTCAAAAATTTCCATAAAATTACATGTTTTCACGTAATAAGATTCTTGTCAATATGTGATGCACTGAAGAAATGGAAATAAGAGGATGATGGAAGATATGTAATTAAGTTACCTCCAGCACTCATCCCAACTTGCTGCATAACCACATAAAAAAAAGAATAAATTGGATTCTTCTTAAGAAAACATAATATAGGAAATGGTTTAAAAGTGTTTTTGAATTATGTGTAAGTAGTTTAAGAACTAAAAACAAGTTAAGAATTAGGAACTTGGTATAGATTTATACTAATTAGTAAAAAACTGAAAACAACTATTTACTTTTTGGTAACTGGGAATTCCTGCAAAAAATAATTGTATGTGGTTTAGAGTATACTAATTTACTGATAACCAAAATATATATGTATCCCTCCAACTAAAATTTTTTCGACTAAGCAGTGAATATTGCCACACTTTTGTACAGAAATGTGTATCTTTAATTTATTATAAAGTAATTTTAATAATATTCATGTTTTGCTACTTAAAAAATAACCTTTTTTATTTCACAAAACATAATGTAACATAAATACCTTTTTCTAATAAATTGTCTTGTGTAAAATAATTGTATTTTTAATAATTTGAATATACAATATTTTTTATTACCACTTAAGAGAATAATCTATAAACAAGGACTACATGAACTAGCTTATAATTCCTAAAAATAATTACACAATTCTGGTCAGAAAGGTCACTAGATTATGCAAAGACAAGACCTTAATTAAATTAACCCAGCCTACTCTCCAATAGAATGAATACTATAAATAGATAATTTCTAGTTAAATACCTTACACAGATATAGACTATCAGTACACTGAATTATTACATCTAATTTTAAAAATCTACATCAAGTTACATACAACATATATTACGTAACAGGAAAATCCATGTCTCTGTAGGTGAAAATTTATTCATTATTACATAATTCATTATTTAAATTTCACAATGTAAAGACAGCTAATAAACAAAAAAAGACATTTAAACTAAAATAAGTAACAATTTTAATATCATTCTTGCATATTTACTTATGTGTACATCCTACAGAAATACTCATCTGAATGGGAAATACCCCATTTTTTTTGTAGTAAAATAGAAAAAGAAAAACCTAAAAAAAGTGTATATAATAAAAACAAAACTTTTCTGATAGTTATATTATAAGAATAAAATAATACACAGCTCATAGCTTCAAAATTTTTACAATTAAAGAAACAAGAAATTAGCAAAACCACAGAGTTGCAGGTATAAGAAGTTCTTATTATTCATTCTTATCAATCATTCTTGCAGAACTTGCAGGTGCAGGAAATGTGTCTAGATACTGTAGTAATTTAATCTTTACAATAAATCCTTAAAACTAAATCAAGAATTTCTAATAGTTCGTTCTTTCAGGATCATATTATCACTGTTAATTATCACTCATCAACCTGCCTGGCCAGTATTAAAATCAATTTTTAGATAACATTAAACTTAGATTATCTTTTTAACAACTCAACTAATCAGTGATGGTGAAAACTCACCTTTAACATCACTAATATATGACTTTAAATAAAGTGATGAGACAGCTTTTCTAACTAATCTTTAGTCAATTATCATTTGTCATACAGATTTTAATTGAAGCAGCACTTAAACTGTAAATTAACTCATTCATTATGGTTTGAAAGAATTCATTTTTCTTAGATATGACAAATGCAATAATAGTAATTGGTATTGCAAACTATTTCATTAAAAAAAGTACCTTTAAAACTTAATTTATTTTTTGGGAGTTTATTTTTATTTTTAAATTTATAAATATAATATTCCCATATCTGAATGGATTATATGGGATCTTCATTTATTTCTAAAATAAGCATATTACTTTCAGCATTTCTAATAATATAATGTTTATTATTTGTAATACTTAACTGACCAGTTATTAATAAAATTATTTTAATTAAATGAAATTTATTCAATAAAATTGAAGTAGGGTAATGGTTTACTGCTCCTACTTTTAATTTATTTTATCTTACTGTATAATTCTTTAAGAGAATAATGCACGCAAGAAAAAGTTTTCAAAACATAGAAATGGAAAATCAAAATAATCGACTAGTTCAAGTAGGCTCATTCTTAAAAAAAAAAAAAAAAAAAAAAAAAAAAAAAATTATTAACATTTCTGTTGAAATTCTATATTACATCCACTGAAAAAAACATTTTCTTTCAAGGCAAATAGATCACCATTATGATAAGGTTTACAACAAAACATAAAACTCTACATTACACAACTCTACAATGCACAAACTCTACATTGCACAATTAGTAGCTGCAATTATTTGAAGAAAAAATCAAACTGTGAATAAAAGCCTACAATAATGTTTCAAAACCTATTAAGGAAATCGCTAAAAATAATGATTTTTTAAAAATCATTCAAAGTTATCACATTCTATTCTACTGAAGCGTATAGGATTAATTAATTGACCAACCAAAACAAAGAATGAATTTGTTTTTTGCTGATTCTGGGTGATAATTAATTGTTATCCACATTTTGGTTTTATTTACTATACATAAAAAAGCATATATTTATGAGCATATATATATAATGTAATTCCCTACTGCAGGACTCTGTAAAATTTCACCAGTAACTTGTTCCAAATTTACGGGACAGACATAGCTTAATTGCAATGTTTTCTTTCACCTCTGGCACATTCTACCTTAATTTCTTTTTCTGCGATTGTTACTGTTTAGTAAAAAAATATGCTTATCATATGATGTAATTTTTCATTAATCCTATTCAGTAAGGACTTAAGTAATCCCAAAAGGAAAACTGTAATATTTTTATACATGATAGTGAAGATGTGCTTCAAAAAATGTTTTAAATTATTCTTTTTCACATTTTTTTTAATTATGTTAGTTAATAGTTAAAATAAATTTATTTCCTCCATAACAAAAGAGTAAAAAACAAAGGTTTGCATATATACATATATTTTTTCCATATACATCATTTATAGTAACATTCGATAAAATAACATATCAGATATAGGGACCAAAAATCTGTCTCTTTGTTGGTTTGGTATACTGTTAATACAGTAAGAGTATCATTTATAGTGACATCGGATATGACATATCAGATACAGTAATCAAAAACTTGTCACTTGGTTGGTTTTGTACATAACTGTATTTATACATAAATACAGTATGTATATTGTTTATGATTGCATTGGTTGTAATGATATATTGGTTATTATGACTTATTTTTTTTTTTTACTGCAATACAACATTTTACCACTTATAATGACGAATGGAAGTGACTCATCATTATCTACATTGTAGCTACAGGAATATTTTGATGGTTAAACTGAGTCACCTTTTCCTTTTTAGCTGCATATGTACTGAAGCAGCCATATTCAGTTGTTATTAATCTTTTATTGCGAGCATATCATATCATGCAGTACAGTATTTAATTTTATGTATCTTGTGTAATTTATTTAATAGTATTTTAATTACGACTTTGAGAAAAACATTCATGATAGAGGAAAAGGAGCACATTATCTGCTGATTAGAGAATGATGAAACTAAAAAGGACACTGCCCAAGAATTAGGCATAGGTCATTCGACAATATGAATGATATGGAAGTACCATGAAAAAAATTAAGAAAAATTCAGAAACAAATTCTATGAAATCAAAAAAATTATGGCCTAGTCAACATAACGATGTAGACCGAGCCCTGTTAAAATGGTTTAAATACCAGAGGGCTAGCGATATCCCAATTAGTGGCTCTAAATTGCAAACTAAGGAGAACAATTTTTCTGAAAAATGTGGTAAACCACGTGACATAACTTCAGCTTGGCTACAACAGTTCCGTCACCATATTGTTCAGGGGGAGGGGGGAATAAGTGGCAACATCGCAGCAGCTCAGTGTGTCGGATTACTAGAATCACTAGAAACAATTTGGCCAAAATTAAGAGGGTTATTCAGATGAAAAAATCTGCAGTCCTGATGAATCCAGTCTTTTTTTTCAAGTGATGCCAGAAAGAATCGTTTGGTTTAAAGGCGAAACGTGTTCAGGGAAAAGATTATCAAACGAAAGGCTAACAATACTAATTACAAATATGACTGGAACTGACAATTTCTGGTTATAGGGAAAAGTGCTAAACCCTGATTAATAAAAATTTTAAATTGCTTCCTGTTATGTATGAAAGAAATAATAAAGCTTAGATGACAGGTGATATCTTTATGAGTTGGTTAAGAAAATGGACAGTGAATTACAGATTGAAAATGACAAAATATTGCTGCTCATTGACAACTGTCCGGCTCATCCACATGTTGAAAATCTTTTGTGTATAAAATTAGTGTTCTTATCACTGAAAACAACTGTCATAAAATTAAATTAAATAATAATTATTAATTTATAATAATTAATTATAACAGTAATAATAATTTTTATTTAGTTAAAAATATTAATATTTACTAATTTCACTAATTTATTAATAAATCAATAATAAAAAAGTGAGATGAAGTCGAATATGAACCAATGTGCCTTTGGCTATAATTTCAGAACCAACAAAAATAAGTACCACTTATGATATATCATTTAAAACCTCTCAATGAGGTCTTATTACTGCAGTTAAGAAAAAGTCAAAATTTTTTTTTTGGATTTTGGGCTTTTTTCGACATTTTTGGTCCAGTAGATTGCAATCAAAAGCCCACCGGGCTGGTCTAGTGGTTAACACTACATCACAAATCAGCTGATTTCAAAGTCGAGAGTTCTAAGGTTCAAATCCTAGTAAAGATAGTTATTTTTATAGGATTTGAATACTAGATCATGGATACTAGGGTTCTTTAGTGGTTAGGTTTCAATTAACCACACTTCTCAGGAGTGGTCGACCTGAGATTGTACAAGACTACACTTCATTCACATTCATCCTCTGAAATAATACCTTACAGCAGTTCCAGAGGCTAAACAGAAAATGTGAAAGAAGATTGCAATCAAAAGGGGAGGTGCCCAACTAGATGTTACAACAGTCCTAATTCAAAATTTCAACATTTTGTGGCTAATTGTTGTTTAGTTACACAAGGTACATATGCACATACATATGTCATGCCAAAACTAGTCAAATGGATTCAAGAATGGTCAAAATGAATATTTCCGTCAAAATCTGGAAACCGAAATTTTTCATGATCATAATACTTTCTTTATTTCATACAAGGAATTAAAAAACTAAGATTGAATTAACAATTAATTTGCACTTTTTAAAATAAATGAGTGTACTCACCACAGCACAGGATATACGACCACTGACCCTTGCACGCCATGCACGATATACTTTATGTCGGGTAGCGCCTGTGGCTAAGCACCCAACAAATAATATCATTAAACCTAATGCTGCCATACTAGCAGCAATAATTACAAATACCATCTGAACTGGCTCCAACCTGCAAATAAAAATTCTAAACTAAATTTATATAGATTTTAATACTAATCTGATTCATGTTTATTTAATAATAATCTAGATTATCTATAGAAAAGTCTTTATCTTTTATACCAATCAATAAAAAATAATCTAATATAATTTAAAATCACAGAAAATGTTTAACATAAGAAAGGGAGATCAACACTAATAAAGTAATGTAATAAATATGCTTAATTTTAATGATTATTTAGAAAAATAAGAAGGTAATAAGAGGATATATGAAAGCTGACAGAACAATGAAACAATGATTAACTATGATCCACAGTCTACACTGTCTGAAGAGAAAATTGTATAGGAATAGACAATTGCAGTATTCTTATCTCATTGTAATTTATCAATTAATATTCATCATTTCATTTGAACAGCAGCTAAGTATTCTGAATTGTAAGAAAGCAAAGACCTATTTCAGGAAATGAATTATGACCTACCCTTCACCTTACATTGATTTTTACCACCTCTAACAGAGGGAAAAATTCACACTGTTAGATATCCATTAGTAGGAGACAACTGAAAACTCTGATGGTAGCTTTTCTCATAAAGCAAGGAAGAAGAAATCTTTTACTTAAATATAATGAAGTCTTCTGTTTTATTTAAATATAATGAAATCTCCAGGAAATTGAACATTTTTACAAACTAGAAATTAAAAAAAAAAAAAACCATGAAATAGAAAAATTAAAAGTAAAATGACAAAAAAAGTAAGACTTATAACTTTTGAAACCCAGAAGAGAAGGAAAATATACAGGTAAAATAATAAAAAAGTAGTTTTATAAATAGTAGTGAAGTGAAAGATCATCATGTCCAGATCATCAAGAGAAAACAAAATCAGGTTTGTCATGCAATTAGAATGTAAGTTTCAATAATATATAGCATTAGAAGGAAAATAAAACAAAATGGAAAAGAAAAGAACTGAATTCGTGAATGATCTTACAAAAATGGGATACTAATATTATAAGAAACATAAACACATTAATGTATGGATATGCTATGGACCTGCCTTAAAGCAGAAAACAGATATATCATTTACTGCAATGCTTCTAATCTTTTATTATGACTTGCCGATAGTAGAATACGCTGTTTAATTTGTGAAGGAATCATTCATTTTGTCTAACTGTTTAATCTTGGTATGCACAAAACAAGGTCTAGGATAAGGCTACAAACAATCTCAACCAGGTGTCCATCTGTATGGGTTGATGGTCCTTATATTCTCTATCCTATTCCTTTCCTTACCTTTCATCATTTATTTGTGTGAGAAGCACATAGGAATTGTGTCATAATGACTTGAAATGAGCCATAAAACTGAACCCATCTGTGGTGTAATGCTAGCAACTTCAAATAACAAATAGGGCTCCCTTTAGAATTTATCCAATATAAATCCAAACTAGTGGCTATTTAACCTACTTAAAGTCATACTTCCTGGAATGCTAAGATGTATGGTGAGTAATTGAAAACAATCTAATCAGTGTAGAGAAAATATATGAATAAAACAAAACAGTAATCTTAAGCATAATAGATATTTATTCTGAGAATAAAAATAATTCTAAAAAGAACTAAACTCAAATAAAGTAATGTAATAAAAAAAAATGATTAAAGTACATGAAGCTATGTTTCAAAAAGAAGGGAGACAAGGATATGAGAAATAAAAATTAAGATACATGAAAACAGTATATCAGAAGTTATAGAATTTTATTATTTAATGAATAAAAATATAAAAGTTGGATGAAAGTTAGAGCGGTAGAATTAAATAGATTAAAAATATTTAAAGTGGCCGCTAGTAACTCCACACCTGTGCGAATGAAATACAGTATGCGCATGTGCTTTAATTAGAATCACCGAATTAAATAAAGAAAAACCTGCATTAAACCAGTCAAATAACTGAAGACAAAAAATATAATAATGAAATGGCATTCACTAGCGCATCATGAGTTGTAATATACTAATGATACAGGTACACCCAACTACAACAAATACCTTGATCATAGATTGAAATCAATGACATGAGCCAGAAAATAACATAAGTTTTTATAAAATATTACAAATTTGTTACCACTCAATGACAAGTAATCTAAAAATTATGTTCAATTATGTTCAGGTGAATCCAGACTATTTGTTCTCCAGGTTTTGAGACCTGGAAAGAAAATATTAGGGGGGGTGTCTTTCAGGAAATTTTGACTGAAGTATCAGGGGTCGAACAGTGGGAGTCAAAGTTTTGAAAAATACACCCATCTGAATTGGTTGTTTTTCCATTGCCCAATCACTTGATGTAATATTTCAGTCATAATTAAACACTATTTTTTTCTTGATTTTTAACACAACTACTAACAAAAATAAAATGGTTATATTAACAACCTTTCTTGTCTCAGTAATTTTTAGCTGAAGTGTCTCAAAAAGTGCTAAGCAGTTTATTTTGATAAATTCTGTAGCCTTTATAGTTATGATGTAAATCTTGGATAGAAAAGAACTTAGTGAAATCCTACAAATTATCAGGCAATTAGTTATTATCAGTATTCTCTGAATAAAGTCAAACAAGTCTGTTTTTCAAAATAAAGGAATCTTAACTTTGTCAGCCATTATACCACATATCAGCATTTCCTTTTTAATATTAAAATTTATCAAAACATTAAAACATCTACCATACAGTCAAAAAATTAATAACAACAGGAAAAGCCACAAACTGAGGGTTTCTGAGTGAGATAAAACTATTAGATTTATTTACTATTAGTAAGAGAGTTTACAACAGCTAGCAACTCAGGAATTTTGACTGCTTTGTAAAGTGTAGTCACCTAACAATCCCAAGCTATAGAAGGCTTCAAAGAAAATTTTGAACCTTTCTTTTGGACAAGGATTATTAGTTATTAACTCCTTGAGAGTCAATAATAATCCTTCCCAACTTCCTAGGGCAATACTAAGGAATTGTGTTCATTTTAGTAGGAAACTGATGTTATATATATATATGTATATGGGATGGAGGGAGGGGAAGGGAGGGGAGCGAGAGAGAGAAAGAGAGGGGGGGGAGAGATTTAATGTGCAAAACTGTAAAAAATAGAAATAAAATAAGTAAACCTTAAAAAAAAACACTAATATGAATTGCTATTAAATACTAACTACTTACCATGTTAACCTGAAATGAAACACTTCATCCAACATGAGGGTACTCAATGTAGCACCACGATACATTGTGCCACAAAATATTCCAACGCCTGTAATGCACATAATTGTGGCCATCAAAGTGGCATAAGGCACGCGTGTCATGCAGTCATCACATGTGCTACCTGAACATAATATAAATATTTACATGTATGATTTTAGGTTACAGTGCCTCAAGTGTTATTCAACCAAAATAATTTTTCATTTTACACATAATTTTCTATATATGATGGTAGCAATCTAAACTCTACTTCACTGGAATGTTTTCATGACAGATTTGTAATTTTTGTCATTAGTGCAACTGAAATTTTACTATTACTGAAACTATTATTATCTAGTGAAACATCTCAAAACACAGTTTACAAAGATGGATGGAATCCCCAACTCCATCCACCTTAAAACAAATATATAACTGCCTTAAAACTTAAATTACCGGCCTGCTAATACGAAAGAACCAGCAGCAAAGAGACTGATGTCCAAGCACTGTGATTAATAAGAGGATAAAATATCCCTTGATACTCTTGTGTTCCATTCCATAATCTAATACAAGTTTTAATCAACTCAATCCCATTTATCAATAACTATACCTGTTAGGATCCCAACTATCTTATAATGCTTACCAAATGGTTAGTCACCAGTGCTGTAAACAGCAATGACTTCTTGTAAGGGTATATATTTCATACACTCCTTTTAGTAGGTTTTGTTCTAGCATGGGTCTAATTGAAGAAGCGTTTATTTCGTTACTGACAAACATATCTGTTCATACATTTTAATAAAATTGGTGCTTTTTAATACAAGTTAAAAAGCACTTACACAACATATATAATTAATATATATACGTAATACACATATATATGTCTACTAAACAAATATATATCTTATATAAATTTTATATTAATAAAAATTATGGAGATAGTGATAGGAGGTAATACAAGTAATTAAAAATTTAACAGTAAATATACATATTTTTTAATATTAAATTTTTTTTTTTTTTTTTTTACAACTTGTGCAAACTGTATCATCTATAATCTAATAGTCAAATAAGGTATTTTTTTTTTCACAATCAAAGAAAATTTAATTTTCATCTGCCACATAACATACATAAAATAAAATTAAAGCTACAATTGTAAATTTGAATAGAGCATATTTAATAATAATATAAATTTTCTTGATACTTTAAAAAAGGGTATTCTACGCAGTTTACATTGATTAAAAAACCCCATTTGACTACAAACGGTTTTTTTAAATAGAGCAAAAAGAAAATAAAAGCACTCTCCATTTTCTTAAATAAATAAAACAGTTAATGTTATTAAATAAAAAATGGATGCAGAACAATCTATTTTTTCTGTTTATCATCTCTAAATCATTAAATACTAACTTTAATTCAAAATATTGTTATAATTCAATAAAAAACAATAAATTATACACATAAAAAAACCCAAGAATATGCAAAACGCCATCAAAATAAACTCCAGAAAAATGTAAATATACTTTAATGAGCAGAATAATATAGAAATAAGTGCTGACAGTATATGAATATTAAGAATAAAACAAGTAGTAGAAACAAGTTCTGCAATTACTTACTATCATGGCTATAGTGCTATATGATTAGCATCACAACTGTGACATTTGCCATTATTAGGGTTAAATAGTAATTTAATAAATAGGGAACTGTCTCCTAATAGCAAAATAATTATTTTACTTTAAATGTAATTCTTTTTTCTACATTGCTTTTTATATTTAACTGAATTTTTTTCCAAAATTAATCATTAAAAAAACCTTAATTGTTATTAATTAAAAAAATAAATTTTAATATGAAAAGATTGTACATGTTCTTTCATACATGGGTTCCATAATTCTTCGTTAACATTTCTTGTATGAATTAACGGAGTAAAACAAACTGCAGTGACTACACTAAATATTAATAATTATGTTGGCAATTCAAAAAGAAAAAAACACATAATCAATCTTTGCAGCTGTTGTAAATTAGAAATAATGAAAAGAATAATTCAATATTTTACAATACAGCTGGCCAACTAAGGCTTCACAATGAAAAAATTTAGATTAATGATTACTTAATCATTAATCATCATTACTTAATCAGAGTCATCATTGACAATGGTCTGCGGATAATATTCCAACTTTCATTCTCCACTGTATCACACCCAATTGAAAGTTTTTGGCCCAATCAAACACTTGAGTTCTTGTTACAGTAACATCTTCAAACCATGCCTGAAGTCGAGTCAAAATTTCAGAGGATGTGACATCTTTGTTGGCAAGAGATCAGATTATAATTCATTACACAACAGGCAATAGTATCTCTTACTCAAATATTCTCCTACTGACGTGGGAATGTGACAAGCGGGCATGGATGGCTGGTTGCTTCCCTCCACACATATTCAACTGCTCTTCCTCCACATGGCAAAATTGTAGTTTATATTTGAATGATCCTCATAATCTCTTTTCTCATCGTTACTGCTAAAAACTTTCTTGAGGTGCATGGTGGAAACTGCTCGATGAACTGTAAAACAACTTGTTCCCAGAAAAATAGGTCAAGCATGTACTATGTTATGCACTGCCAGGCAGCAACATAATGATGGAACTCAATAGCCTGTTTGTTGCACCAGATTTAAAAAAAAAACTAATTTCCTTTCCTTGCATATTACTGTGAAACATTTATTACTGCTCTCATGTATTTTGCTTTATGAATATCTGTTGGCATTTTTGGTAACAATAAAACTATTATATATATACTTCAAGTGTACTGTTATAATGTTATGCAATAAGAAGGCCCTTGAAATGCCCAAAAATTGCAGAAAATTTGAAAATTTCCTCTTCAAAATTGTATTGTAAATTCTCATTGATAACAGAGAAGTTAGAGAAAAAAATATTGGATGAAAACGAACAAAATCATCTAGATAAATAAAAAAATAAAAATAAGGATTATGAAAAAAGAATTTTAGAAAAAAAATTTCAAGCATCACCAAACCTTAACTTGGCAACGTATAAAATGAGAAAATAGGAACTATTAATTCTAAAAACAGTGACTGTAAATGGATTTGTAATTTAAATTTTAACATCAGGTATTAGGGAAATTAGCAAATCATATAATAAATATTTTCAAACAGCAACAAAGTTAGGAAAAACAAGAGAATAATATGCAACAAATATTCAAATTGTCTTAGAGATACTTTTTGAGAGAATTGTAAAAAATGTATAAAACTTGGTTTATGGACAAAAAATAATAAATCACTTAACAGCCAAATGAAAAATGCTAAAATTTTGTTGAATAACTTAATGGAACTTAATTTTTGTTTAAATATTAAGAAATAAAAATCATTTCTAAACTAATTAATTATTCTTTTCAAAGAAATTTTGAAGATAGCTACCAATAAATTCCTGGCTACAACATTCTTAGTTTTCTACACATCCAAAAAGGTTAGAAAAGCCCCCTGTATGTTGCATTTATTCATTTAACTTATAGTTTTGGCCTACTTTATGGTGTTTTTAATATTCACATTAATATATTGAGATCTTGGTCCTTTCATAATACATTTATAATGTTCATGTTCTAGTTAATACCGTTGTATATGCATCATGCTTTTTCTCATCATTTACAAAGGTTGATTCTATTGGTTGTATTTGAATAAGCTCTTCATATCTATGGACTAATGTGAATCCAGTCTGTCTCAGTCATCTAATGCAGTCACTATTCAATTATACTCATAGGTTGTGGCTATCAGTGTGTATTGTTAAGAAACTGTATAATCTTAGGTATTTTGTTTATCATTTTGGGTGACAAGTAACTTTTTTTGTTAAAATTTTGATATGTTTGCTGCTTGATACATGTTATTTATGTATTTTCTATCAATAGGTATATTTCTGATTTTTTTCTGCATTTATGCAGCATGTTCTTCGGTCTAATGTTGGGTAATAAAGGTGTTTATGTATGTGCAATGTAAAATGTACAAGAACAAAATATATATGTTTATCCTGTATGGATTAGCTATTAGATATTGCAAACGTAAGCAACTGCGCTGCTAGATATGTTGTAGAAAAGTAACTAGAACTAATATGCATAGTTCCAATTGACTTTTTATATATTATTCAAAGGTACATATTCTTCATTGAAATGTAAATAACAATGTCATTATTATATATATGAGGAATATGAATCTCATGGTTCCTTTGTACAAGCATATACTGTCATTAACATAATGATGCCAACAAAATATGTATTTTTTCCCCTGATACACATTAGGGATCTATAACATTGCAATCTTTTTAACTAGTTAACAATAAGCAACCCCCCATGGCCAAATGAGATGAGGATGGTAAGGATCATCCTCATCTCATCTTTGTTGTAAGTAAAGTAATTTTGTTCTGTTCTGGCCTGAGTTTAGTTACATATTCAGAAGATGTTTTTAATGTCTAAAACAGTATAATGATAGTTTCTTGAACAGGTAAGTTGTTGCAGAGACTGGTTATATTAAAGGATACAAAAATACACCCTAATCATAAGTCAATAAACATTAAGTTGATAGTAATAATTAATTATATTCTTAATAATTTGCTTTACAATAAAGAACGTAAATATAAAGGTGTACAAGCTGTTTTTGACAGCTCAAAACCCAACATACCCTTTTTAGGTGTGACCTGATTCACTTTGTGAATCAACCCCCACACACCTGATATTAAGTTTAATTAGAATATTTTGATTATGCTTTTGATCTTATTTCAGGGAAAATTTGTTGAATAATATGGGTAAGACCACTGAAAGGGCTATAGTGGCACGCTTCCTTGAGAAAATAGAACACGGTGAAGGAATTCATGACAACCAATATGGTTTCGTTAAAAGATAGATCGACCATCCAAGCTAACGCTAGGGTGGTTGACTAGACTAACAACACAAACGGGGAACCTGGAGGACCAGGAATATACCAATGTTAATACTATTAGACGTCCAAAATGCTTTTCGGTCGGTTCCATAAAAAGTTATCATGGAAGCACTTATGAACAAGGGAGTTAGTTCTTACATCCTTTGACAAATTAGTCAATATCTGAAGACGACACGCAACAGTGATGACATTACAGGGCAATTTCAACTGCCAGATGTTCAGGCGGGTTCCACAGGGATCTGTTTTGGCCCCCTTCCTGGATCATTGTATTCGATGGAGTCTTGCATTTACGTCTCCCCAAGCAAACCACCACCATTGCCTATGCCGATGTACTAGCGGTTACGGTTAGTAAAATAGATATAGATGAAAAAGTAAACAAAGCCCTCACTCAACAGAATGCTGAATGTGTGATCACAGAATGGAACTATTGCCTGAAAAGTGCAGTTACATAATAATGACCAACAGGAGGAAGATTGAGGAAGCCAGATTCATAAAATACCAGGGCGTTACAATTGACAAGCCTAACAGAATTAGTGAACATGTGGCACAGACCTGCATGAAGGCTGATAAAACCCTATCAGCACTAAATTAACTTATGTCCTCAAGATGAGCTCCAACTCAACTGTAACATCTATCTTCTTATATGCGGCACCAGTGTGAAGAAATGCAGTAAATATTAAGAGAAACTTATATCGTTTGATCAGAGTACACAGGAGGTCCCTATTGGGTGTTCAGAACAAAATCATACGAGGCAGTATGCATATTGGCCAGTGTCCTACCCACCCCCACCCCTAAATTGACCTACTGATTCATGAGAGATACATCAGATAGATGGGCAATAATAAAAACGGAACCAGACTGGAAGTATTAGGACTATGGCAAACAGGATTAAAGGCTACATGGACGAAGACATTGATAACATAATGAGCTGGATTAACAGAACACATGGAGAAATAAATTTTCATTTATCACAGGTTCTCAATGGTCATTGAAATTTTGAGGGGTATTTATACCGCATGGGCAGAAGAACATCATCCAGCTGCATGTATTAACAACTTGAGAACACAGTAGAGCACACCTTGTTTTGTTGCCCAGAATGGGACGAAATCCGCCCACAGGCTGGTATGCAAGATCTGAGGCCTGATAGTCTTGTGGACTATATGCTAAGTTCTGAGAGTCATTGGCAGGCAATTGTAAACTAGCCAGAGATATACTGACGGCAAAGGACAAAAAAGGACTCAAAAAGGGCTTCTGAGCCATCTAAATGTTGTCTCTAGATCACGACAGCATCCAGTGTCTGCCAGGATGGATACCCACAGTCGTGAGGGTCATCATGCCTAGGTAGGCGATTCCAATCATCAGCTGTGGACTCCAAAATAGACCATGCAGATTCACGGGGACAAACAAGTAGTCCAAAAAATAAACAAAAAAAATAAGAGACTGAAGTCCACGATCTGGCTGAGATGGAGATATTCTTTTCGGGGTTCTCAGACTAAATTTTGAGGCTAAGGCAGAACAAAAAATGAAGATCCGAGACCAGGGGCAGGCTGAGCTGCTATGCCAACACACACAGCTGGTAGGTGGAGAGGCTTGCCTTTCAGACAAAGATACACCCCTGGGCTGAGCTATACTTTATTGGAGGTCCGGCCCAGGGGAGTAGGGAAAAAATAAAGGTTAATACTTAATATCTTTGTCCAGTAGTCTTAGATTCTTCTGTGGTAAATTCAATATTCATTCCATTAATTGTACATGTGTGAAAATGTGCAAGTAATATTTCTGTATAAAACACTGAAAAAATTCACTCGTACTTAATATAGACAATTTATTTAATAATATATTGTATAATTTTTCTAGTTTTTTTTATGTATGTGTTTATTACATTTGTAAAATAATTTTCATCTTGAACAAATTAATAACTTTTTAGTTATTCACATAAAAGTATAATAAACTTAACAAACGATTTTTTGGGTATCTTTCTTAAAGTGTGTTTGATTATATGTTTTAAGCAAAAAATGTAAAGTTCTATGTGCTGATGAGTGTTTTTTTAATAATAGTCTAGCAAGTGTAGATGATGTGAGGTTTTGTTATTATGCATGTGTTAAACTTAATGAATAATAGGTTAGTTATTTTTTTTTACTGTTAGGAGTTTTACATTAAAACTGTTAATTGCTCTCTACTTAGATAGATTGTTAAATTCAATACCCAGAATAACATTTAAAATTATTAAATTCAAATTTTCTTCTAAATTAATGGAAATTACTTTCTTCTAAGAAAAACCCTGCAACATACTACACAAAATTTATTACAGAAGAATATTTCCAAGTAATTATTTAATTATTTCGAAAGTGAGTCATATTAAACTTATATTTAAATATGTAAGACTTACTTGATTTATATCCATCTAAAGTGTACAAAGAATGCAATGAGCGTTCAGAATATCTTCCTACACTTAAACGAGAATTATAATTTTGCCTATTCTTTAACAGTGAAGTAGATGCAGCTGTCATCTCCAAAGGTCTATCGTTATTACGACGTTCTTTTACACCTATCATCTTTTCTTTAACTGAGGTACACTAATTAATGAGAAGATATCGTCAAAATCCTTTAAAACAAACCGGCAGACCTACCAATAAATAAAAAGGGTATACGTAAAATTGTAGTTATTAGGTATACGTACATAAAAAAACTTCTCCACACTATTTCCTTAACTGTAAAAAGTACAACACTAGAATCTATTAATCTTTTTTTTGGTTGATAAATCAGTTTACCTGGATTACGGTTACTCATTAAATAATTACGTCATCGATAACAAGAAATAACTTACCCATTTTTAATTGGTGGAATCTATCAGTATGTCACAATTTTCCTTTATACACAATACCTAACAAACGATTTCACTACAACAGAATTAAATGAGATGAGAGATAACTACAAGTTCTGATTCCTCTTTTTAACCATACATCAACATGAAACAGAGTCAAATCTTTGGTAAAAAATAATTTAAAATCGTAACAATGAAATAATTAAATTAAAATCATAATCCTCCCATAACTCTCACTGACAACATCATAATGTGAATGAACAACGCTAACAGGTAGTAAAACTTGACAGAGAAAAGTTACATTGCAATAATTAAACTTTTTATGTAAATGTGTCCCTGTCCTTTGTACTATCTAATTATTTTGTGTAAAGGACCAACATAAGACTATTTTAGACTCTACTCACTACAGTTTAATGATATAACTTAATAATATTAAAGTGGCCAGTAATGTTGTTTCATTTCACCAGTTGGTACTTACATTCTCAATAGTGAAAAACTGTTACCGTTGTTTTAGTTCGCTTCAGTGGCTGAAGTCAAATACCGAAGTGTAGTTTACGTTTGTTTTGTGTTTATTTCTTTGTAAGTGTTGCAGCTTTTGTGACCAATTTCAGCGGGTACATTTGTGATGTAATTAAATTTTTTTTTAATTGGTGACATATTTTTATTTACATGCAATGAAATATTTGATCGTTGATCCTGGTTTTAAGTATTTTCTGTTGCAGAGGTTTATTTTTATTGCTTGGGAATGTAAGGATGTTAACGAATTTTTTCATTTTTATAAATTACTGTTAACGATATTTAACGCATGAAATTTGAATTCGATAAAAAATATGATAACTTTATTGATTTGGCATCTGAAACACGTTTATCACAAGCAATTAATTAGAACTATATCGTATTTATTGTTCATAGCAGCTGGCAACTAGCAATGAACTAAATAAAATCTTTGTAACTAACCTGAATGTATTTCAATTTTTACTAGTGTAAGAATGTTGTCACTTACGGGCTGGATATCGATCCTTGGTGATTATTTTTTTATTGAATGTTAAAATAGAATAAAATATTAGTTATTACTTTTGAAAAATAGATTCTTTTTTTGAGCATATGAACGAAAGAATTTTTCTTTTAATGAACTTATATAAAAAAAAAGAGAAGTAAGTGAGGTAATGAAAATTATGTAATTCACTAGTAATTTACTTCCATAGATAAGAAAGTTTAGTGGGTATGATCGTTAACTACCTTGATCTACCCTAATAATACTTTTCCGTATGCTTTATACTTTCATCATAACTGGTTCTGTGGGTGCAAGTCTACTATTATTAGGTTCTCTATGGTAAGGATGACAGGATCTACAAATTTAGTGCTTTCTTTGTTTGTTGTGAATGTTATCTGGACTGTCTTGAGAACTCTTGTTTCTTGTTCAGTGGTGCACAATAAGCCTAATGTCTAAAGCTTACAACAGCTAAAGCCAGGCCTTGTATCCCTCTTTCTCAATAACCAATGGACAAGAAGTAAATTTTTTTTTTATTTGGTCTACCTGTAAACCTACCTCATTTGTAAATATACCTTTAATGTATAGAAGCCGACAGTTTTTTAGGTATATTTTTGTGAAACCATGTACTTTTCAATGTTTGTTATTGGTTTCTAAGGGTAATTATTGCTATTTGTAACAGTTTAAAATAATTATTAATAAATCATGAGGTAGACTACATTAATAACAAATAAAAATTTACCAATAGTACATACTTATGGTATGGATAATAAAACAGTGTTTATAACTATTAAAACTAAAAGTACCTGAAACAGATTACTTTAATTAATGTATTTTTAATTTAAAAAAAAAAAAAAATTTCTCAGTACCAATAACATTTTAGTTGTCTGTTGTATTTAACTAAATTTCTAAAAGAAAAATTTTTATCATTGCAAATTACATACATAGTATTTGGTATAGTTTTATTGTGTTTCTAATGTGACATTCTATGCAACGTTGAGAAATGAAATAAGAATTTTTCCATCCCCTATAGTTTTTATATAAGATTTTTGATGTATAGCTTTTGCAGAATTATATTTTTTTTAGGGTTAACTTATATACACAAAAAAATATTTTAAATGATTTGTACCAGAGGGCAGGGTTCAAATGTAATTTTATAAAAGAAATAGATGTATATGCATGAATTACTTTAGGTTCTTATATGTTGCTGGCTGCTGTGGTTCAGCTGGTAATGTCAGGCCCTTTCATGTGGAAGTCCCGGGTTTAAATCCCAGTTGTCAGACATGGCATAGTCACAGGCCATAAAAATTGCCATTTTTTCTCATTCTCTGAAGCAATACCTAATAACCATCCCAGAACAAAAAAACAGGACCATCTTCTTAATAACGCAATTAACACACTAACATTCTTTAAATGTTTGCTGTGTATGCAGGTACTGTTTCATTATTTTGTGATTTGCAGTTACTGTGCCAATGAAGCGTTAAATGATGAACTTCTGTTATGTGTGAATTTGACATCTGAAGAACAACTAAGTCCTCCGTTAAATAAATATTAAGTACTATATTTTACTGTAAAGTTGGGGAACAAGATATGAACTGGGTTCCTTGTTTCTTCTGTTCGACTTGTGTTAAATGTCTGACAGACTGGGCTAGAGATAATTGGCTCATGAGTTTGCTGTACCGATGGTATGTGGCAAGATCTTCAGGACCATTTGTCAATAAATTGACAAATAACAATAAACAAATAAACTCTCAATAAACAGATAAAAATAACAAATGGTTTATCTACACATAGTGCAAGACCTGAACTTATTACCTGTTAAAAGGTCAGTGCTTATGGAAAGGACTTACCTGTACTGCATTCTCCAATACAGAGCAGGATTTCCTACATTTGAAGCAAACTCTGCTTTATGTGAATCTTATCTGATAACTGAAGGTGAGTTACATAACCTTGTTTGAAATTGGGCTTTTAAGCCTAATATGGCTTAAAAACCTATTAGGCTTAAGCCTATCTTTTGAGTATAGGCTGAAAAATTGGAATCTTCCATAATGGCACTAAAGTGAGTTTCTATTGTAAATGTCAGGAAGAGTTTTGAGATTTATATTCTGAAGAAAATAGTTTTATTATTATACTACATAAATATTTGTATTATTGTAGTTGCGCTTAATAATTTTACAACATGGAGACTGTTGTTCATTGATTCTTCAAAAACTACTTTGAGCTATTTCTCTTTGCCCTTTTTTTTTACTTTCTTAGAACTACTATTTCTTTGAAACTACTTTTTAAAGGCTGTCTTTTTGCTGAATGACAATGAGTTTCCTTGTGTGCCATTTGCTTATGCAACTAACATGAAAGAAATGTATGACAATATGAAAATTCTGTTGGAAAAAATTCACTTCAAGAAGTACCATTGGACTGTATGTTATGATTTAATAGTTATTAATGATTTGCAGCTTGGCTACATTAAATTTTGTTGTTTTTTGTGCAAATTGGACAGCAGGGACAAGCCAAATAATTATATCAGGAAGGAGTAGCCAAATCATGAAGCGTTTATGCCCAAATAGAAAAATATTGTACATCTGACACTAGTTAACTCGAAAATGATTTTCAACCTTTACTACATATTAGAAGACTTTTCAGAAACTTTGTTAAGATGATGGATAAAAATGTTGCTGGATTTCATTATTTAAAAGAGAATTTTACTCATGCTAGTGAAGCTAAAATCAAGAAAGGAATTTTTAGGGTCTCCGAAGAAGAAATTTGATTAGAAATGGATAATTAAAAAAACTCTTCAGCCAAGTCAAAATGTCAGCTTGGAGATCATTGAAAAGTGTTGTGCAAAACCTCTTAGGAAATCATAAATCACAACTACCATAACATTATGGGTGAATTATTATAGTCATACAAATATGTGGAATGTAACATGACCCTAAAAATTTATACCTGGATTTCTTACCCGAAATCTTGATGCCATCAGTAACGTGCAAGGGGAACATTGCCACCAGCAAATCTCAGTCATAGAAAACCAGTAACAGTAGTGTGTGAGAATGTTTGCAGATTATCCCTCTCAGAAAATGCCCCAGAACAATCCTGTTTGTTCCAGATGGCAAACAAAAGGAAACCAATACCTACCAGATTTTAGATAACTGGAAGGATACAGCATGCATATAAAAAAATCTATATTTCTTTCAAAGTTTACTTACATCACAAAAAAAAAACTGTGAATGATGGAAAAAATTTATTTACATATTTGAATTACATAGTTCATATAATATTTACATATTACAATATATTTATATAATATACTTAGTATAATATACTTATATTTATATAATTTGATTCCCTCTCGCATATGAATAATTTTGGAAAATATTTTTTATTTTCTCTAAATATTTTTCCAATTTTAAATTCACTGCTGGATCTTTTATTTTTGTCAAAATTATTTACAGCTGTTGAAAAATCTTTCTGTTATATCCAGAGGAAACATATTTTTGTTTAGTTTCACTGTTGCTGAAACAATCACTGATTTAAAGTTTAATCAGCATTAAGGATAAAAGTCCTTTTCTTAATGTAATGTTTCTTAATATACTGTTTTTTTTTAATTGAGCTCAGAAAATGTATTTACATAAAAACCATATTAAATTATGTTTGTATTCCTGACCTTTTTTGAAATGTAAATGACATATTTCAAGTTGTTTAAACACTTAATAAAACAACTTAACTTTAAATAACAATTTATGTATATTACTTTTTATGTATGGTTTTGTTAGTCAGATAATCATATTAGAGCAAATTATTTTTTCTAATTCATATTAGTCCTGTTATTTGAATTTGCTTGAATACTAATAACCATAATTACATGAAGATATATTTGGTAAACTTATTTTTAATCCAAGATGACATTAGATCATTTCTGACCTAAATTTTACTAATTATAATGAATATAATAGAACAAGAATGTAACTATTATGATAGGCTGATTTCTTTGACAGATTGACTCTACCTTTTATTAGAAGGTTTTTGGATTCATATTCCAAATCAGTACAGCTTTTTTCTCTTAATTTAGTGTTAACCTGTTATAGTTAATGAGCGTCTTATGTGGAACTATAAATTTGTTTTTCTAACCTTTCCTGAAAGCCTTGGTAAGCTGCAGGTCAGACAACAAAAGTGATTGCAATCTTAAAAGTAGAGATGATTTGTAGAATAAAATAGCTCACACCTGAAAAATAAATTGTTGCACAACTCACTTTGAAAATAAGTAAATATTTTTGCATAAACGTAAGTGTACAAAGTTCATTGGTGTATTGCAAAAGCCAACAAATGATACACTTTAGCAGTTACTAAATGTTAGATTTTTTCAGTAATTTAAAAACACTGTTTATTAAAAATTGGTTTAGTTTGCAATGCTATTTCTTATTACTTGTTTTTATGATTCATTTTGACTTGCTCTTTCAAAATAAGAATAAATCAATAAAAAATGAAGAGTTACTGTTTATATCTTTCATTGTTTTTACTGTTGACAGTTTTGTATCTTATTTTTTCTGTTGTAGCTTAAGTTGTAAAATGTGATGGCCTCACCATCGGTTCTTCCTCCATTAGTAAAAGGAAAATTATATGGCTACTTGAAAGTAGTAATTGATGAAGTTGTATGGTGGAGAGAACCTTCACTTACTTTTACCAGTAAGAGGTGTAGCGATGTAATATTGGTGAAAATGCAGTGGTGGGGTAGTAACAAGCCCCATTTGTTCAGGTAATAAAATTTTGAAAATTAATTTAATTATTTCTTTAACTTATCGAATCTTTTTGAGTCTGTTCACAAGTTAAATGATGTGCTTATTTTGTAGGAGTTTAAAGAATCATTCTGAATGGGTGACTGAATAAGATTAAATTTTATGTAATCACCACTTTGTAAGCATCTTTTTTTAACATATTCACTGTAAGAATGCACTTTAATACATTACCATGAAACTTGGACATAAATGACAAAAAATTGGATTTTCCCAATATAATAAATTAATACCTTACATAATCTTACCAGAAGACAGAATAAAAAAAAAAACATGCTTTATATTTTCATTAAGAACATCAGTCATGTTTTCTAGTGATGCACTGCTTGTTTCTACTTACAGTTTCATAGTTACAGTTAAAAAATAAAACTTGTAGTGAACACTATCAAGGATGAGGGGTAACAATTACCAAAATATTCATGAATTTTTTTAATGTTTATTTATGGTGTTGTAAATCTTTCAGAGATATAAGAAAGTTTCTTTTTCAGTGATTTCTGACAGTTCTGCTGCTAGTTCTATGTAGTAAGTAGTACTTGGTTCTCATTTTTGTTAAATACTGAAATTTATTATTTATTTTTTTTTAAATCTATAATTGATTAACTTATTAAAATAATAAATATCTTTATTGTGCGCTGTTCCTGCAAAATGAGATTTATTGCCTCCTATGTACATAACATGAAATTTGTGAATACAAGATTTTTAAACTATATAAGATTTAAACTGTATTTTCTGTGACATTATCATTTCTTTGAGACTTGTTTTGTATGTGTAAGCAAGTAGCAGAAAACTTTTAACCTTTATAATATACCAAAGGCATTGATTATCTTATCAATTAATTTATTTCACTTTGAAATCAAATTTTTCATAGTTTAATGTTTTCATTTAATTTAATTATTATTGTTCTATTAATAATTAAAAATAATTCTATTAATAAATAGTATGTTTTGTTATGCTTTTTATTTTGTAATTTTTAAACTGTATTCCAATAGTGTTGTTTTTTATATTGTGAAAAGCATAAAAGGCAAAATATTGTTAATTTAAATTAACAGATTAAATTTAAGATTTTATTCAATTAGTATAATAGTAATGATGAAGAGGTTATGTTAAATCCTGAATCTAATGCTGCAGCTAATATAAGCATTATAATTGAATCTGTGAAAACTACAAGTAGTAGCTGAGTACAATTTGAATAATGGCAATCTTGATAACTCTGTTCCTTGTTTAGTTGTTCACTGTCAGTATATGCTGGTAAATAATAAATTAGTACAAATTGGTACCAAATATAAAAATAATTTAAAGTAATTTACATAATTTTTTAATGGCTTAAAACAGTTTATAAATTGGTTTACAGTCTAAATAAATTTTGTTTGTAACAAGATGAAGCCAAAATGTTTTACTCTGAAGTACCTTAATAAAATGATAAGTATATCATTATTATCAAATATTTATTATGCTAACAAATATTCTTGCATGAAGTATGTCACTGTTAGAGCTTCAGATCATCTGGTGCCCACAAGTATGAATCACTTAGATCTATATTTAGAAAATTATATGTTAACTTAGCCTGTGATTATATTTGTGATGTGCATTCTCTGCTGAAAATAATGATCACTTATTCTGAAAATATCCACATTTACGAAACAAGACGTTGGAACTGATTTCTTATAACTGAACACAATACTTCAGCTTATAAGAAAGGGCTTTATTATGTTTCCATTGCCATTTTTAATAAACTGCTGAACCATTTGTAAAATCTTCCCATAAATTTATTTGAAATACAATTAGAAGATTTTATATTATGGAGACATGAATTACATGATGAATTTTGGAATAATCGCAATCAAAAACAAAAGGAAAAAAACATGATTTTGATTTATTTCTTCCCTGTTCAGTGTGCACACAAATGTGTCCTCAAAATAATTCTCAGTATCGACATCTGAATTGTGAATTACTTTGTTGTAATTTTTTATATTTAATGTATTCATCTTAATGATGCTTCATGTGCTTATATAACTATTAATATAAACTTTCTATCAGACCGTACTTTTTTGAAGAGGATGGTCAAACTGTCGCTGTGACATCCAGCATTACCTGTTAGTGTTAAATAACTTCCTGTTCCCTGAACTTCAGAGAAAACGCTTGGTTCTAAACAGGGTCTGGTTTCATCAGGATGGAGCAACTGCCATACAGCCAATGATGTGATGGCCATTTTAAGAAAAAAGTTTTGTGGCCGCATTATCCCATGTAATGGAGACATTGCTTGGCTGCGCATTCTGCAGACGTGAGCATCTGTGACTTTTTCTTGTGGGGGTTCCTTGAAGTCAGAGTGTATCAAAACAAGACTCATACACTGGAAAAGTTAAAAAAAAGCCATAAGACAAGAAATCACTAACCTAACTAATGATATGTTGGAGAAGGTTTTGACAGCTGGGCTGCAAGACTTGAAGAATGCATGGTGAGAGATGCACACCATTTGAAAGACGTTATTTTCAGATCTTTAAAGTTAAAATTAGTTGTTCTTTTTATGTTTTTCATTAATTGACTTAAACACTTGCTGTAATAAAAAGGCAAAAAGTTTATATCATTTAAAATTTTTGTGTTGTTTTTATTTAAAAACTGTCAGATCTTTTTGCTGCTTACTGTATGTGTAGTAATGGTAATGAACTGTGAGTTAGAGTTAGAACTGAATAATTTAAATAAAATTAATAATATTATCAATTAAGATTTAAATAATAGAATTAAATTTACGTTAAATAAAATAATATTAAAAAAATTTCTGTTTAACAATAATGGGGTTTCCCACAGGACTAGAGTGGTAAGATATATGAGCACTGCATGGGAGGCTAGACCAATCACACCTACTGGTAACAAACAGAGTGGTTCTGAGATGCTGTTTTGGAAAGTGCAATTGGGTTTTCTTATAATATCTCTCAAAAAATCATCCGAGTTTCAAAATTCAAACAGGGTAATTGTTAGTAGGTTGAAGGCTAACTTTGCACACATCAGGTACACCAATCTAACAGATCACAGTTATTCGGAAGTGTATGTTTGTTATCGCATCACACAAGAACTAGCCAACTGATTACTTTCAAATTTGCATCTGTGGTATGTATTCAAGGATACATCTGTGTTATCCCAGGGAATGTTTTAAGCCATCGACAAGGCCTTAACTCCCTTGAAGGTTAAGATTTTAAAAAATGAATTTTTTCTTTGCCCCTAAGGAGGGTGAAGTTGTAATTAATTAAGAAAACATTAGATTAATCCTTTATTTCATTATTTATATCAAAGAAATAGTCATAAATTTTTTTATAAAAAAAAAAAAAAAGTTACTTTTAGTAATACTTCAGTTAATATTATTCTATCTTTTTTAATTTAGTTTCTCTTTCAGGTTACTGTAAAGCCTGAATACTATAATTATTATTTATATATATCATTCTCACAACCATGAGGATAATGTTCAGTACAAGGCTCCATGGGGTGGAGCCCTCAGTAGATGGGAATGGCTACTGAAGCAACTCTGCATTTCTCCAGGATGCTAGTCCTGGCAAATTGGGAATGGCTAGTGAAGTGAGCTCTGCAGCCACGAAATATGCCTTGACCAGAGGAGCCCCTGAGTTGGCTGTGATTTGCCTGTGCTCTGGCCTTAGCCCCGAGGGTCCAGGTTCTGGCAATTCTGGCTGGCAAATATATATATATATATGTTTTATTACAACATGCCTTTAAGTGGGCAAATGCACAAGGATGGGAAAATGTCAGTGGGAGTGCAGTATACTTACGCGCGTACACAGACAGCACTCCCTCCACACAGCTATGTGCTTGCGCATATATCCTACCATAGCGGTGCTACCCCACCACTGCAGGCTCTAATAAATGAAGGCTTCTTGGCAAGAAGTGTTACTTTACCGTCAACCACAGCCTGGAGAAGACCTCGAAGAACAAGAAAATGGAAGAAGAGTTAAGGAGTTCCCTGCTGGTTCAACGTTGGACCACCCCGCCGGAGCAGCAGACCTGGCTGGCCCACTGAGAAAGCCGCTGGATGCAGATGCTACATTTCCGCTCCAGCTCGCCAGGCTTCCATCGCCCTGGCAGTCGGATGTAGTTACCAGAGCCGGCTCAGCGTGGGATCACTCGGGGAAAACTGCCTCGGCTGCGCCAGCAAATGATGACTGAGGCTGACCCGACACTGCAGAGCTCTGGGAAACTCCACGCTGTAGTGGGAACCCAACCTCTGCTGAGGAAAAGCCTGGTCAGATTTCAACGGATGAGCCGCAACTTCCCCCTGACTGCAGCCAAGTCAACTTCATTGGAGACCATCTCCAGATCCAACAGCTCTTCTCAGAGCTAATGACAAAAACGGTCCTTTTCAGGGCCACCAAAAGGTTTTAAGGTTCCATGTGCTGTCAAAACCATTCGGCAAAAACACACACACACACACACACACACATAGACATATACATACATACACCATTTCAGGAAGTTTATGTATATTTAAAGATATATTTAGAGCATCACAGAAGGGTTATGTGATATCTTTTTTTTATTTGTTTAGGTTTTAGGATATAAATTTGAATATGAACCAAATCATGATTCCCATTTTTTTGCTTTTTTGTTTCAAAAATATAAAATTTTTATTTCTTTTCGTAACATATGAACAGGAATATTCCATTTTAGACAGAACTAGTTAAGTGTAAAATGACTGGTTATAAAAATTGTTTAGTTCTTTTTTTATCCTATATAATTAATCTCAAAGAAGTCTTGAAATTTTATTAAAATTAACTGCCCTTTCAATTAGATTCTTTTCACAGAAAATATTTTAGAACTTTCTCTAAGTCCGAGTGCAGCGTATACTCTGCATTTTTTGTGATATTAAAGAGATGCATATGTTGCCCTTGTTACTTGAAAAAACTGTCAGCATATATAAGAAATCATGGATGTCATAAGAAAATGCCAAATGATTAATTTTATTTTTTCACATTGTGTGTTATCTGTAGATTTTTTCAATGAGAATTGATTTAATATGTTTTATTGATATAAAACTACTTTAAAATTAATATATAATATCTGGTAGTTTCAATTTGTTTTTCATATAAGCATTATGTAGATAAATTTTATTATGTATAATAATGTTTTGTTTTCAGACCATCTGATGTAACACATCATGATTGCTCATTAGATTGTTCTGAATATTCTCAGAAAGATTGTGGTTCTTGTAAGACATTTGAGATAAGGACAAATTTAAAGTTATTTGAAGATTATTTAAAACATTGTGAAAATTTTTATTTATATGTAGGGGATGAAAAATCAAAAAAAGTTATTGGAACAGTAGTTATTCAAGAGATTTTTAAAATACTGTATGATGATATGCCATACCACAGTCGATATTATCCTATTTTAAATGAATTCAACAACAGAATTGGTGACCTACATGTGTGTTTCAATGTTAAATTAATTGATCAAAAAGAAAACCATATAAAGATTGAAAAATTTGCATCTGATGAAGTTAAAACTATAACTGATTTAAAACTGTGTAAAAAACATCATAGTATGGTGTTTAAAAATAATTGTAAAACCACAAAAAATGTTAAAGAAGGTTGCAGTTCTACAAATACTGCTAACAGTAATAATATTTCTGGTAAAAAATCTAAAGATGATTTCAAAATCTGTAACTCAAGCAGCACAAAATCTAAACATGGCATAACTCACACTACTGGTAAATTACGGAACAGTGTAGTAAATCAGTCAACAGTTAAAAATGTGAATTCAGTCATATTAGATAGTGATAATCATAAAGGAGTTAAATGCCCACCAAACACCATGAGATCTGTTGACCATGATGGTAAAATGGATCGTGATCATTTTTTGAACAGAGTGTTAACTGATGGTATAAAATTGAGGAATGCAATGCTACTATCTATTATTAAAGATGGTAAGCAAAATGATGCTATTAGTAACGATGGATTTAGTTATACAACTGATAAATTTACCAGAATACAATCCATTTCTGCCAGTAATCAATCTATTCATGAATCAACAAAAGATTACCCAATAGAGACTTTACAATCACCTCTGATGTCTACTTTAGAAGAATTGACGTTAACAGATTATTTATCTGGTATGTATAAACATAATTTATTTATTTTTTCCTTACAGATTAACTATCACTGTTTCAATCAGTATGATTGGCTTGCATAATTTTTAAATCTTTGATGCGTGGTGTAGTGATATTCTACCAGTTTCTCAAATATTTTCAAAAACTAATAATGTGATACTGACAGTACTATATACGTGGTATATTGGGAGGCATTGTCTCCAGTTAGATCCCTTAGTGAGAGTTTAATGAGAAAGGTTGTTATAGGTCAAAATTGCATTGCTGCGAGCAGCATTTATTAGTGGGAATCTTTTCTCCTATCGAATTTGTCGAT
>JAAAKQ030477643.1:10238-22786 GCA_010016005.3 Zanna intricata
AAGGATTGTCTTCTATATCAGTTATATAATATTTAATTAGAAAATATATAGTACTGGAATAGTTTCATGCACCTATTGATTTCATAAAAATATTATATAAGGCATGCATTTTTTTTATTGGTAGAAATGTATCGAATAATTTCTAGTGCTTTTTCACAGTTAAAGACTTGTACTCCTGCTATAGTTATAGTTAAAATTAGGGCAGATATTCGAATATCATTATCAAATAGACTAACAGAATTATTACATTTCAGTGCCAAACCGGAAGTTTGGCGAACTAAACTTGCTTATACGAATCTAACGTCCGTAGTAAAATATATTCTAGCACTAGCAAACTACAACAAAAGTTCTTTTTTGTGATTTTCCGTGCTATTCAGTTATTTATAATTTTTTTTTTTGTTACTTTTGATTACTTTTCAGGAAAATTAATCGCGTTAAACGATTGAATATATTCTGTTTTTGGTAAAGAATTTACCAAATTTATTGTAATATCACTTTGTTAGGACAACATATTATCATATTATTAAAACGAGTCATTTAAATATGGCGTATAAATAAATTTATATTTCATGACAATATTTTTATAATTTTGACATGTTGTGTTTAGTAAACTGTGTTTGACCTTTACGCAGTGTAAGGGGTTTTGTCTGGTTCTTGCCTATTAATAATCCTAGTGCTGTTTAATACGTGACAAATAAATTGGATTTATCGTGTAATAAATATTGGGACGATCAATTTTATTAATGAATATTAATTCTAGTATCTGTTTGTCATTAAGAATGTAAATTTAGTGAAATATAACTATTGAATTTCTTTGATCTAAGGTGATTTTTTTTTTTACGTATAAAGCCAAGATAGAAAACTGCTGTGTAGAATAAATGGGCTCACTTTCAACAAGGCTATTGAACTTAAGTGTTGCCTACATGACTGCTTATATTAAAAGAAACGTTCATCCTCTTTTTTTTCGCTTACTTCCTTCGGAACACCGTATATCCATTTGAATATTTTTTGAAAAAGGCAATTTATTTTAACAAAATATATCTTTTAAAAAACTTTTCAATATTCTGGCAATATTCTGATGTCTTACGTTTTAGTACGGTAAGGAAATTTTAAGTTAATTACACTTCTTACTATTATATTATTATATTGCAGTATCGATCACACATTTTTTTTTTTTTTTTATGATTTAAGTTAATTAATAAGAAATAATTATGATTTTATATCAAATAAAAATTTTTTTTTCTTTTGTAGAAATTGTAATTTGCATTTATAGTTTATTTACATTTTGTAATAGCTTATTTATTGATTGATTTTTTAACAGACTCTTGTCGAGATACAGAAAGTTACTTTCTTTTTGTAGAAAATGCAATTATGATAAAACCTCGAACCCTTGCCGGTATTCGAATCTAGATTCAGTTGACTGAAAAGTGATCTCTACATTAATTACCCAAGATGGTCATGTAAAAAAAAAAGTCATGTATCTATGAATAGAAATCATTTTGATGTATTAATTCCAGAGGTTATAATTAAATAGCTTAGTTATCTTTCAACATCCCATTGAACTGAATCAATGATTCGAACGCATTGCCTCACGACGTAAAGAGATACATTAATTTGTTTCTTTAGTGTACCTCTTTAGTCCATCTTGTGTGTATAAAATAATTAAGGTGCAAGGGGAACCGATCAATGTTCTTTCCTTCGAGATTGATGATGATCCTTGTACAACCTTTGTAATCACTGAACTGGGGCTTCACTTATTAATTGTTATATGTAGAGCTGAGTATCATCCGCATTTCAAACAGCTTGGCATGTTAATATATAACAATATATTCATCTCTATGAAGAAGTAACGCAAAACTTTCACACTTCATCTTCCTCAGTAACCCTAGTATGAAGCTCTTGTCATGTTGATGTGTGTCGTTCCATCTAAACCAAAATTACTTTTCAAATTTCACTCTCGTTACTTCAGTAATCAGATTTGTATTAGAAAAAAAACTATAATGATTGTATAACTTAAGGTACTTAAAATTTTTATTTTAGACCTTTACAAGTTTTTTTTTTTTTAATAATGTAGCTGGTAGATAGGGAAGCAAGATTGCTCTAAAAAAAAAAACTGTTCACAAAACAAGAAAAAATTAACTTAAAAAATTCTTTATCTAAAAATTTAACCTAAAAAAAAAATTAAAAACCATTTACGTAAAATCTAAATCTAGAAGACCTTTCGATTGATCGTCAGTGGACAGTACATGAAGGTGTATATATTATATAAATACACACACACACGCACGCACGCACGCACACACACACACACACACACACACACACACACGATTATATATAAAATACACTTTAAAAAATGTAAAAAATAAGAAATAAAAAAAGCCTGACATAGTACTACATGATTTTCCCGGCTATGCCAATTAAAAAGTAGTCTTATAAAATCGTAAAGCATTCTAAAAAATAATAAAAAGTCTAAAATATTCTAAAAATTTGTAAAAAAAATTTGTAAAATAATAAAGTCAAACAATGTTGTAAGGAAATAGAATCGTAAAACATTTTAAGAATTGTTAAAATAAACTTAAAAGTCACTCTTTGTTATTCCACAATTTTGCCGTATTAAAATAAAGATTTTATAACGCTAATATTCACCAAAATTGCTTTCATAAACGTTGAGATCGGAAAAAAGTAAAAAAAAAAAAAAAATTTTTCTTATTTTTTAAAATTTTGGAGCTCAAATATCAAGAGAGTTTTTTTAATGGTTATGATCATTACAGAATAAGTTTTAAACATGAAAAGAAAAATATTTTTTTCTTTTAACGGCTTTCTTACTCTTTGCGGAAAAATTTAGGAAAAATTAATTTATAAGAAGTCATCGCTAACAAAAAAAATTTTTTTAAGAGAATTGCTTAAAAGTATTGAAAAAAAAAATTATAAATTTTATGAAATTAATGGAAAAAAATTGTTTCTCATTTTGGTTCCTGAATTTAATATGAGTGCCAAATCTACTTTAATTTTAATAGTAATTTAAGTGATGAATAAAAATTAAAAAAAGCAAAAAAACATTCGTAATATGAATTAAAAGAGTTAGACAAAAAACAGAATATATTATTTTTAGAAATGGGTGGTATATATTTTCCAAAAATATGTATTTTTTTTAGAAATTTTAAGAAAGATCTTTCTAAAGATTCTCATATTATAAATTAAGTGGAAAAAATTTGCTTAAGAAAAGTTTTTTCACCCAACAACTCCTTCAATAAAGGTTAAAATAAGAAAAAAAAATTTCAAATGACTTTTCTACATTTTAGGTTCAGAATCCATAGGCGTAGCCATTTACTCCAGAGGGGAAAAAATAAGATAACTTTTTTTTTGCTGAAAAAATGGTTTTATTTGAACATTTTAAAACGCTAAAAGTAATTATTTGCAATGCTATTCGAACGTTTCTAAATCTTATTTCAGCACTAGCCTACACGAATTCTGGGATCATGACGAAACAGTACTGACCAAATAGTATAAAATCAATTTTTTAGCTGGTATTTTGAAATATGAATGAAAAAAATAAAAGTAAGGAATTGTTATCTTTCTCGCAGTATAAAGTGTAATGTAGCTTAAAAACATCTAAACTATTTAATCTCCAATTCAGACTGCCCATCACGAATCAGTGGGTGCCTTTTTTTGTATCTTAAGTAAATAAAATTTATGCCAAGGAAGATTAAGACATCATGAATCTTAAACAATCAAAAAAATATTCCCGCTCATATACAAAATTTTATGAAGGGGATAGAAATTTAATGATTTTTCGATTGAAAACTTTAACAAAAAATTTTATGTTCATACAGGTTATTTATTACATATTGGTCGAACAATGAAATTTCTACATCACTAAGAATTAAGTAAATTTTTTCAACTATCCATTAACTACTTGTTTATTACGGAATTTTTTTAAACTACGTTTTTAATAATCCAATTTTATGAACGTTTTCCAGAGAATGCTTTGTTGCAGCCGACTCTTTGGTTTTGTATATTTAATAATAAACCAAATGCGTCTTTATACAAGTTCAATATTTTGTTGATTTTGCCCCTCATATCATAAGAGACAATTATTCTCTTTTCAAATCAAGTTACAAAATCCCTCTTTTTCGATAGGTTTAGTTTCATTATAGCGTTTTCGAAGGTGAGTTCTCATGCTAACTCTATTATACATTTTTTATCCATACTTTCTTCGATCCATCTTCTCTATTTTACAATTCTTATTGTAATCATCTTTGATTATTTTGCATTTGTTCAGATTTTTGTTTTTATTATTTATACTGTCGTGATCTTTCTAACAAAACCGTTGAATGGAATGTTTTATAAAATTTGTTTCTCTGTAATCCTCTCTGTAATAAGAGGCATCATAAAACCATCCCGTTAAAGCGACTATCTTCTGTTACATAACAAGAATTATTTAGTTAGCGATACTGCTATAAGTATGCGTATTTTTCGGTCTATATAATTCATGTTTTTTCGCTATGAATTAATTTTAAACTCTTCTCTTTACCCCACTTCTTGACGAAGTAACATCTATTTACTTCCAGTTTTAGAGGTGAATTTAATGTTTTTTTATATTTTATATTATGAATAGGTGCTGCATTTTATGATTTCTTTAAAGTTCCTATTTATTCAATTGGGAAAATAAATTTATCTTCACTGTTAAAAGTATGTTATCCTACATTCTAAGTAAGTGTTTGCAAGATTTCCTTTATAAATATGAGTGTGTCAAAGTATCATTCTGAAAAGTGATTAACCTTTTCGTTTTTGTTTTTAATATATGTATTTATTATTTTATTTATTATAAAACTTTTATTTATAGAAAAATATAATTTAACTACTTTTTTTTTTTGTAACCGTATGATGTATGGTTGAACCTATTCAGTGATGGCCGCCAAGTTAAGCAATTTGAATAATTCATATTTTTTATTTTTTGAATTTCCTTCCACCTACTTCTAATTTTCTATCCTTCTTTCCGCGATTTAAGATTTTAATTAAAGTCTAAAATCTACGATCAGATTAATGGTTACGGGTTGGACAACCATCCATCAAGTTTCTGACCTTTTAGAAAGTTTGAAAGAGTAGGCCGTTAACAGTCTACTCTTGTTTGACACGTTATTATAAAGTTTGACAAGTTATCGCCTATTCTAAGATAAAGTTTAGAATTGAATCCTACCGGAAATTTGTTTTTAATCGTGCCTGTCATATTGATCCTTTATGTTTGTGAATACCTAGAGTGAGCCGTACTTTTAAAAATGCATTATGAAAGGATGATTGAAATGGTAGAATTCACACTTTCATTTGACAAGCGTGCCCCCCACACATACATGTACAAAAAAAAAATTGAATAAATGGAAAGGAGATGCAAGGTTAACGGGGAATATATATCCCAGTATTCAGCGCAGAACGAGTACATCAATTCCTTGCTGCTGGGTAATACTTATTATCGGATGGATATTCTATTTAGTGTTGGTTAATATTGGTTACATGTATGAACGGAATTGTGGATTGCGTGACTGAAAGGATCGGATTTCAGATCAGTTTGAAATATTACTGCTTCAGCTACCCAAACTAGCAATGTATTTGCGTCTGTTTCCCGGCGCGGGTCTCCTTCAGTCCGTCCACTAAAGGCCTGTTGTTGCCTTTGGTCTAGCAGGAGAGCGTCCAGAATCCCATTAATATGATCCTAGTTATTGGAGAATTCGCTTAGTTATTCCCTAGTTATTGGTGCATTCCCTTTGCCGTAGGTAGTTCCATAATCTAACGATATGCCAAAATTGTAAGTTGCAGGAAAAAAAGGATGGTTGGTGAATTTAGATTTTCTTCTTTTTCATTTTTATCATCTTCATCTTGCATCAGTCTGGTCTAGGCTGGGTTCAACATCATTGGATGTAGTCCCTTCTTCTTTTTGGTTTGCCTTTCTTCATTTCCGGTTGTAAATAATTACAAACCGTAACCTTTGAACAAACGCTGTTGTTTGTATCATTGCTATTTCAATAATATTACATTAAACTTCATTTTTCTAGCATCATCTATCTTGACTAATCTTTTACATCTCAACGTATTTACCTTATCATACATCTTCAATGATTTGTTACATACACTATTATCTTTGTTTTTATTTCTGGATGTCCCTTCGTTATTAAATTAATTAAACCTAGACGTCTTAATGTATTGTTTACCAACTCTCTTTTTTTTTAAGATTCTGTCACAAATCTTTCTCTTTTCCTATTTTTCTTACACCTCTTCATTTTGAATTTTATCAATCCATCTAATTTTCAACACCCTCCTATAACACTTCATTTCAAAGGCCAATAGTCTTTTGTTTTCTATTTTCTGTACTTTCCATGTTTCGCTCTCGTTAAACACCACATAGGTATTTTAAAAAAATTCTTTCTAATTCTTAGATCACAATAAGTAGTAGATATATTTTATTCATGAAAAAACCTTTATTTGCATGTACCAAAATGCAGTTAATATCTCAACTACTACCTCCATCCTTTATTCTACTACAATCTAAGTAACTAAATTCCCCTATAACTGATTTATTTTTTCCCTTTCTTAGAATTTAATTCTTTATTATCCTTCTTCATTAATTTTATAACAATCTTATTTATTTTTATATTGAAGTTTTTTCCTAGTAGTAAATCAATATTATTCAGTATTTATTTTAACTCATTTTTTGGTTTCTACTAAAACAAGTTTGTCATCAGAGAATCTTAACATCATATTTTTTCCGCTTCGGATAATTAATTCACTCTCAAATTTTGTTCTTTAATTCCTGTTTAGCTTCAACTGTTTTACAAGTTTAAAATTATCATACAGAAATAAAAAACTTATTTCACTTCTTTGTGAGCAATAGTGATATAGAACCGGATATTGATCCGTGGAACACTGTTATTAAAACCTGGCTACCAACAGAAACAACCGAATTTAAACTGTTATTTATAATTTTTTTCAAAATCTTATTATATAACAAATTTAATTTTTTTTTTTTTAAATACATAATTTATCATTTTTTCTTTTGTATCATTACTTTGATGATGAATCATATTTTTTTTAATGTAGTCTTCAGTTTTGTATCTATGATAGATTTATGTTAAAAATATTATACAGCTATCGTATATTAAAATTGAAGGTAATTTTTATAGTTATCAGATATCACATCATTTCTTCTATTATTCCGTAGTAGGCTTTCAAAATAATATATGCGTCTGCCACTAGGTGCCTTATCGAGACGATTTTTTAAGAAAATAAATAGCGGTTCCTTCACAATGGATATTCATGTAAAATGGATCTTCTCTGTTTGATTTTATGACTTTAGTTACAGCACTGTAGATTTAAAATTTACATTTTTTCACATCACTGCCTGAAATTATTTAACACTCCAGTTGATCTTAAAGGGATTGTGTACTCATTAACATAATTTTAAATAAATATGTAATTAAAAAATGTTAACTTAAAGTAACGAAATTATACTTTCATCTTTGTCTCACTCCGAATCGGAGCACACTTTTCTTCATCTCTCATTTCCGAGGCCTCTATATGATTCTTGTTATGAATGTATTAAAATAACGTATTTCTCGTTGTATTTAATTTGGAATTAAAAAAAAAAAAGATTAGAGCATTTTATACCATTCTACAATTTCAAACTATTTCTTCAGATATATATATAAATACGGCAGGCTTTATTCTTTGTAAGCCTTTTCTCTAATGTTAATTAGAGCGTTCGTTACATTGGACTTTTTTGTACCCGTGTTTTTTCTATTACTGAAGAATTTTCGTTTTATACAACTTCTTTCACACATTCTATTCGCCAACTAATCTATCCAACTAGGAATTTTTGTTGCTGGTAAATAATCGATAGTCAATTAAAATTAGCAACTTATGTATGAAAAATTTATATACATTACTTATAACCTACACTGGAAAAACAAGGAATGGGGGTTTCTGTGTGGAATTAGTTCAACCGCAGAATAACGATTAAATTAATTGCTGTTGTAATGTTGTTTTATATAAATTGCTAGCAGGCGAACTGGAAAGACGAAAGAAGTGGTGTTCCGGGGGTGGTCTGGAGCCACCGTTTTGACTGGAGGGATGGTTGTGCAGCAATAGAATTAAAATACGCTACAGGAGATGCTCGGGGATAAAGAGATAATTGGACAAACTTACTTGATGAAGAGATAGAACTGACGGTCTGACTCATTCTAGCGATTATTACTGGCTTCCCTAACGGGGCCGAATCGAATATCATTTTATATGAATAAGAACTTAAGATAATTTACTGTTTGTTCGTTTCTATGTACTACGTAATTTTTAAATAATTTCATTTGCTGGATACTTTTGTTAATTTCATTACATTTTAAAGGGGAAAAATCATAAAGCTTAATTTTTTATACTGTAAGAAGATTTAATATCTATTGGTAATCCATCATGTAGTTAGTTTTGTAGGAGACGGACGTAATTTTACGTGTTTTGTGCGAAACATTCGATAAGTGATCGAAAAAACTTTTACGTTGGAAAATGTTAACGTAATCACTGTAGCAGTTTTATTTCCTGGCGTTAACTAAATTTTCTTTTGGTTTTTTCTTGTTTGGTTCACTTAAAATAATGTAATTAAAAATCTTTAGTGAAGCGTGGTTTGATTATGAAGCGATTTGAAAAATTTCTACCTGATTGATTGTTCTTTTTTTGAATCGTTCCTTGGTAGTTGTAATGCTATCAGTGCTAGGGTTTATTTATTCTATACGTTTTTTCCTACTCTTTTGTCCATCATTTTCCGTCAAATTGTCTCTATTTTTCTCCAAAAGAATATTTCTAAAGATAAAAAACAATAATTTTTTCAGTAGTAACTTATTAAAGTTTTTGTTATGTTACCGTACCGTTTACTGTTTACGCTTTATTAAAGAAACCTTTTCATATTCACTAATGATTTCTAAAGTTTTCACATATCCTTTGTATTATTTCTTTCCTAATATTAGTACTACAACATTAACTATTTGTTGCTCTTTAATTTTTGTTTAAAACCTTTCTTTTGATTTTATTTTTACGTAAGAGAACTTAATTTTTCTGTCTTTATAAAAAAAATAATGTTCGCTTTGATAGCTTTCTAAAAATTGTAATTATATTTATTTTTAATTATTCCGTTTGAGTCACTCATTCAAATACAAGTTTATTAAAGAAACTTGAAATTCAAATACATGAGAGTATATAGTAGTTGAGATCTCTAATTGTGGTGTAAATTTATATTTAAAATTGTTAATTAAAGGTTTATTATATCATTATATTTATTTTTTCGCTGAAGTAACTAATTGGTTGTCCCTGAAAGCTGCCTAGAAAAGTATTTTAATTGTATCTCTACAATCTATATATCTTTTCTGAATTCAAAACCTTCTGGATGGAAACATTACATTCTATCACGGAAGTTGACGTTGGTGATATACAATAATAATAATAATTTAATTGTATTGGTGTTTTTAGGTATTCATAGAGGGACTCGTAATAAAAAAAATATAATAAATAATACAAATATGATTTTTTTTTTAATTATTAAAAATGCTTGGTTGTTTGAAAGAAACTTTTTATAGCAAATTTATTTCTTAACGACTAAGTTTGCTTCTTTGTTGGTTCTTATATATTATTGAGAAATTTATATATATATTCAATTAAGCAGAATTTGAGCAGAAAATCTGTTTCAGTAGACTTTATTTCTATTCATTAAATGTATGAACAGAAATAAATTCTGCTTCAATAGTTTTTTAATAAAAAAAAATATATTTCTAAATTATTATGGAAAGTAGATTTGTTTTCCTTAATAAGAGTATTTTGAAAATTAAAGTTCAGTCTAAAACTACACAAATGTAAAGTTTTAGAAAAAAAATAAAAGGCCTTTGTAGGAAAATCCATGTAATGATCAAAAAGGATTATTTATGATCTCAAAATTTAGCAGGAGTGTTTATGTTGTTCAAAGAATATGAATCACGTATATTTTTAATTCTACACTAAAACATTTTGTAAGTTGTTTTACATGTTATTATTATTAACTTAAAAAATAGTGAATAAATAAGAAGTAAATTAGTTATTCATAATTCTGAAAATATTTACTGGATCTTTGATTGTAATTAAATGAACGTAATAACTTTTTATTTAAACTGATTTTGATTTTTGTTAGAATTCTTTTATAGCTTAACGAAAGTAATGTTATCTGCACAATACAGAGTTTCTTCATTAGTTATTTTCTTACCCAGATTTCCATTTACGAAAGTTACTTTTTTTCATTTAAGTTAGTTCTATAATTTATTTTATGACAGTATATTTCTTCTATTTTCGACAGTTTTTACTGATATTAAAAGTACTAGAGTAGTGTAAGTAAAATGCGATGAAGAGAAGTCAATTAAAAACGCTGGGATTTTTTATTGTTTTTTATTTAACTGGAATATGAATGCATGACTTTATTATACGAAATAATAAATTTCTTTTTTTTTATTTCTCAATTAAATTTTTATCATTGCTTTGAAACGAATTTGATTTTAACTTAAAAATGAATTATAAAAAAAAAGTTATATGACAGTTACGTGACTAAATAGTAGTGATTATAAAAGTAAAGAAACAATCCCCTATCTTTTTCTTAATTTTTCCTCCTTATATTCTTTTTAATATTATATTACATTAGAACTTTTTATTTAAGAACACAATTTATGTGAAAGAAAATTGAAGAACTTTTTTTAAATTAAATTAAATTTTATAAAAGTGAATCCAATTTATGAAAATAAATAAATTGATAAAGAATTTCATTAATTTTTTTTTTAAAGTTATAAATTGTAAATCTCGGTATTTAAATCAACCAACATATTAGCCGATCATCATTTAAAGTACTCTTTTTTATGACTCAATGTTTATCCAACCTAAAATTTTTCTAACGATTTGACTGGAAAATACACTTCTTTATCGAGGCTCTATAGTTACTGTAGTATTAGTTGCAGATGCAAGCTCAATCCGATACCACAAACATTCCGTAGCCTGTAAATTACACCACATGACTTCTTTGTATACCTATTAAATTACATATACACATTTTTTTTTTTTTTTTTAATGAAACGTACATAAAATTTTATTTCATTAAAATTTCTGATATTTTTTCATCTTTTTTTTATTGTTATTTTTTAATTATTACTTATTGTTATTTTATTTTACAGCCAGAGGTTAATAATTATTAATAAATCAATATAATTAAATTTTAAAAAAAAGTTAAAAAAAAAAAAAAAAGGAGATGAAGACGAATTCGAACCGATGGGAATTTACAAGGAGAAGATGTATCTTCCCCTTGTAAGATTCAAATATTTCATTAATTTTAACTTTATTTGGATGTAACTCAATAAAAATAAGTACCACTTATGATACATAGTTAAAAAGCTCTCAATGAGGACTAGTTACTGCAGTTAAATAAAAGTCCAAAAATTTTTTGGCTTCTTTGGACACTTTTGGTTCAGTCGATTGCATCAAAAGGGGAGGTACACAACTAGATGTTATAACAGTCCTGAATCCAAAGTGTCGAACATTCTACGGCTAATTTGAGTTATACGGGTACGCTGTACTCGTGTAACTAAGACTCATAGAACAACTCGTAGAACAAAAGACTGTATTAAAATTAATGATTCGATCAAATTGCCCTTTGGTTTACATTTTTCTCTTGCTGACCTGATTTAAAGTGTCCTCAGCAATCAATAATCTTAAGTACAACAAAAACCTTTGCTATAATTCACAGCTTTAGATTTGCTCAAACTTTTTGAAATAGTTTGAAATAAAAATTTTAGCCGTTTTGATTTTTAAACTAATCACAAATTGTTGCAGGAATTTTTTTATCACGTCTATAACGTAGCAACAGTTGGATTGTTCCTTAAATTTTGGTTGAGGGAGAGGTATCTCTTTGATTGGGTTAATAACTTTGATTTTCTTAATTTAAATGTTTATCATATCCAACACTATACTTTTGTGGGACATGCAATAAGGTCATTGGTGTCTTACTTACACATTTGTTTAACATTTTTTGCTAGAATTTACATATTTCTTAGAAAACCATAGGATATCATAATTTTTGTTCAATAATTATTTGTAATTTATACGTAGATTGAAATAATCTTTCCTTAGTACTTAGTAATTTATTGTTTATTTATTTAATTATTATCATTTTTACTTTCCTGTCATAATAGCTTTAAAGCTACGCTGCAATAAATGTGGTAATTAGTTGGTATGTGGTATGTAGTAATTAGTCCTGGGGGTGGGGTAGATGTTTGTGTGCTTCATGCTCAGTTCAATTTTTTAAATTTTGCTCTAAAATTCCTCCCCATCCTCAAATCAAAAAATTTTTTTTATTTATCCCATTTATTTTAACAGATTTTTTATGTCTTTCTAATCATAATAGTAGTGATTTTTTTTTTTAATCTCCGGAACCACCGTTAAGATATATCTTCAGAGGATGAGATGAACGAATTGTAGCGTGTGTGAAAAATGCCATGCCTGAC
>JAAAKQ030477654.1:0-11288 GCA_010016005.3 Zanna intricata
CGCCGTTACACCCTCTAACTACCCTAAGCCTTAACCTACTTCCTCCTATAACCCTCTTCACTAAAAACTAACCTAACCTAACTTAAGCCTACTACTCTCGTAATTTTTTTTTCCCTCCTAAATAGAGCGGCAGACCTAGTGGTCTGCTACCGTCTCTGATTGGGTCTAGTTTGGGTGGCAGGCCTTATTCAGGCCTGTGGCCACCCCGTATTGTCTGCTTGTTCTCATGAAGCACAGTAGGGGACTATTGCCAGCTGGTGTTGTGAGTCTTGCAATTGAAACAAAAATTATATTTATACATGATAATAGTAGAGTCTATTCTCGTCTAGCATATGGTGGATATCAGTTTATACATTTAACAAGTAATCATTAGGAAAAATAAAGTCTTAATCCAGATTGCCTGCAATTTCCTGCAGTATACATCAGGTCCATTCTTGATGTGGTCCTTGTCACATTTACACAAAAATATTTTATAAATTCTTATACGTAAAATCTTATACTAGTTTATACCAGCATTTTGTATGCCACGTCCTCTTTCACGTCTATATTTCCGACCGCATCTCTGTCGGATGTCATCATCTGTCCTTAAATCTAACCAGTCATACATGTTAATAAATAATAAATAGTCTAACATGGTAATTAAAAACATATATCTATCAGTTGTCTTTCATTATCTCGCAACTATCTGAATAAAATTATTTACATTTATTCAACTTCCAGTTTTCATTCAGAAACATTTAAAAAATTTTTACAGTTGTCAGTCTTGTATAAAAATAATGAAAACAGTTGATTATTATTATTATTATTATTTTTTGACCAGAAACTGATATTACTTTCTTTTTTTTATATTGATATATTTTGTAAGAAAATGTGAATAAAATATTGAATATTATTTTTAAAACTTAATATCTTAATAAATAATTTGTAGATGAATGTTTTAAAAATTTAAACAATTTTTATATTAATGAAAAGAAACCAAGATCTGAAATAGACAGTCAGCGTCGCAACAAGTATTAAATTAAAAAATCCCATAAGTTAGTAAAAAAATAATAAAAAATAAAATCTATGGCGATATAACTTAGAACAAATTAATTATTTAAATTTATTTAATAAGCATTAAAATTTAGTGTTTGTTTATTGATGTAACGAATTTCGAAAATATATATTGCCTTATTAGAAATCTGTAATCAATAGTTATTTGTAATTTTTTTTTAAACATACTTATAATTTTGATGCGGAAACCTAACTCAGAGTATTATATATATATATATATATATATATATATATATAATAAATACACGTTATTAAAATAATAATATGAAATAAATATGTATTTTGGTTCCTTTATACTCTCTGGCATAATTTCTTATGGGTTTGGCACAAGAAAAGAAGCTAAGATACAAATATTACTGACCGGAGTTAGTAATTTTCTCTTTTTATAATTATGAGCAAATACTCAGTCTCTTTCCTGAAAAGTAATGATTGTTTTTGAAAACATGAACGACTCGTGCATTTTGTGGATTTTGTGGGAGGGATGGGTTCACATATTGATTTATAATGGTAAGTTTATTATAGTTTTCAATTAAGTAAATAATCGAAAGGCGGTGCATCCTGATTAAAAAAAAAATTTGAGTAACAATATTCATTAAACAAAAGCAACCAATTTTATTTTAATTGGAAAATTTTTCAAATAGTACTTTTGTTATTACTTCATTTACATAAGATGTAAATTACACACACAATTAATTTTTTAAATATAAATACATTTTTAAGTTTATTTAGCAGCATAAACAAATATTGCTCAATTATTCATATTACACACATTTTTAGTGTATGAACTTGATTTTTATATGAATGAAATAGGAATTTTCATAGAACTTGGTAAGAATTTCACGTACTATTGCTTATCTAGAAACCAATTTTCCTTTCCAGTTTTGTAAAATTTATGACAATTGATGTAAAATATTTGTTTCCCAATATGATACATTATATAATTTTTCACAAAAAAATAAAAATATCAATCTGGGGGAAGATAACCTCAAACGTTTTCTCTTGTTTACATTACTACCACAATTTTATGAAACTATTTACAATAATCAACTATTGATAATACCAGAACTGTATAAATTAAATTTAAATCAGAACATATCTTTATCAATTCGTAATACTGTTTGAATACAAAACCCATTAATTTATTATAGTTCATTTCATGTATCATAACTTCATGAGGAGTTTTAAATAAAATCCATATTCTTATGATTATTTATTTCATTTCTTCTAGAAATCAATATATTTAAAATAATTTTTTACAGGTTATGAAAATATTTTTTTTTTTTGTAATTTTCAAATGTATTTGATTACCAAAAGCATAAAAAAATAAGGTTTTACAGCTTTTTATTAAATTATTAAACTTTTTCATATGATAATAGACATATAGCTTCATTTGGAATTTAAACTAAGTTCAAATAACAGGGTGAAAAAGCAGAAACGTTTCTATGAAATTGGGTAGTACTTAGTTTGTAATGTGCTATTAATATAATTTTTTTCAGGAGATTTTGAAAAATCTTTCAACAGCAGGAAAATAAACCAATTTTCTTTTTGCTTCATATAAATGTTTATTCTTTATTTTGACCGGTAATTATTATTGAATTGATCATTAGTTTCCGCAAAGAACTCCATAAATATAACTTTTTATTTAATTTTTTTTTATCAGCTGAGTTTTTTCCAGACCTTGTAGAGGAACATTTTCTATTAATTTTTTTTTTGTTATTGGTGTTTTCATTCCTGGTTTTCCAATAACCTTTCATTCTTTGGCTTAGTTTTTTCTTCTCTCTTCTGATCAGAAATTTTTGATTTCTTTTCTATGTAAACCCTTAAAATCTTCGACCAGCTTCAAGATTTGAACAAGTTTGAACACTGTTTTTTCTAATACTATAACTATGTAATATTTTTTCAGGTATTTTCTTTTTGAAAGTCTTTCTCAACTACTGATTTCCAATAATTTCCGTCCTTTTTGTTTTACATGTAATTGAATATTTATTTGTCAGCCTGTTTTCATTTATTTTTATAAAATGACTAAGAAATTTATTGTTTTGTTTTTTAATGGAATCTGAAATTCTTTCAGTTCAATTGTACTTGTTTCATTGCTTCTGAAGTTGTCATCATTTTTTGCCTTCTTCTTAGTTTTTCTAAAATAAAAAAAAAGTTTTCTATTGCGTTAATTTCAAACTAATGAGTATCATGCCTTTTGGAACGGAACGGAACGCAAAGTAGTAGGAGAATTTGTATCACCTTACTAATCGCAGAACCTGAACTAAAGTCCCTTACTGCTGTAGCTTTCTTTTATCGTGCGGGTAAATTTATTCATTGACGGTTAAATTTACTATATATTATTTATTTATTTTATTCTTGAACGAACGTATTTGCCGTCTTCTATTCCTTTAGACCGGGGAAAAATATTTGGCTGATTCTGACCTTGGGAAAGTAGCTTCATTCTCTCGGCGTGATTCCCCTTGTGGCCGTTCCCTGAAGTCCTTTCGGTACTAGAGCCTTGCAGCCTAGCAGGAGTGCACCTTAAAGAACCTAGTGTTTGGAGGATACAATGCGCTACCCTTTTCGGAGAGAGAGGCCTTTTGGTTTGATTATGGTATTGTAATTCCTAATTTTTGCTTTTTTGGAAATGTTCTTTTTGATGAAAATGTCTTATTTAGTTAATCTTACCAGTTTATTTTTTCCCGTTCTTGTTTCATTGGCTTCTACAATTAAACCATTAATTTGGATTATTTTTCTAAGAGAAAAAATTTCTTGGCTTGATTTTTTTATATTTCGTGTTTATGAACTTGGGGGAATCTTTGATATTGATCAATTCTTTTCGAAGTAAATCTTTAGTTCTATTTTCTCTGCGATGTCTTTTATGTATTTTATTTGTTTTGCTGCTTCTTGAGATTATAAGAATAAATTGCAATTTACAACATCATACGCAAAGGCTATGCAGTTAATTACAATTTCTTTCAATTTTTAACCTCAGTTATTTGTTGATGTGTTCGAATTTCATGCATATTTTATTCCAATTCTCTTATTACTTTCTTTAGAACTCGATTAATACTAGTTGGATACAAATTACCTCCATCTTTTACTCCTGTTTTAATTTTGAATTCTTCTGATAGCTCTTCCATGAATTTTTTTTTAACTCTTGTTAGTAAGGCCTGCTTAGTTATATTAATTGTTTTTGGATCCAAATTTAATCTTCTAGTATGTTAATTAAGATCGGTCTACGAACCAAGTCATATGCTTCAATCATACAACTACAACCCTTATTCACTTTTCTAAATATTCCAGAATTACTAACGAGATCTGCACAAAAATTACATAGTTAATATGTAAGAGTAAACGATCTGATGTTTCAATTCAGAAAGAATGAAAAAAGGGTTTAGATTACCCATGTTGCTTTTGAACCTATACGTAGTGGAAGTAATACAAAAAATGTAGATAAGCGTTTCTACAACGATATAGGTATCAAACTGGATAATGGTAACATAAACACAACAATGTTACTTGATAAGAAATTGTAACCAAAAAATACGAATGTGGACTTATAGTTAGCATTGGAGTTACGTAATGCTCTCTAGAGTGAAAATTATTATGAAATAATGAAACCATAAGAAGAAATAAATGCTGTGAAATTAAATAATGATGCAGGAGGAAATAATATATCAAAAACAAAAGATTGTTTTTTTATCAAACTACGCAAAGGATAGCCCAAATGAACAAAGTATAAAACTATGTATGAGTGCTTACTGAAATAGAAATAGCCCGAGGTAACCACAAACGTGAGCTGAATATGAGCGCTCGTGGAGCAAAATTTTGAAGGAATTTCTAAATATTTAGAAATAAAACTTTCCTTTTAGTAAGTACAAAACACTTCTGATGAACCTAACAAAACTTTTGTAGCTTGTACGCATAATATATAACTGCTACTTGAAAGGCGTATGCAATCTATGCATAAAAGTATTATGGCAGGTGGTGCTTTGAACCGTTTTATTAAAAATTGATAAATTAATTAAATAAAAGAGAAATATAAAAAATTTATTTTGTTAAATTTTCTAAATATTAATTGGATATTGTTTAAATTACAAATGTTTTGATACTTACGGTTAAGTGGTGACTGAAAGATATTTTCTTAAAAAAAAAAATATCAAATTTAATCAATGTAAAACAACATTTTTTTTAAGTTTAAAAACTTCCCTAAAACCTCTTCTGAAATATTTTTCTAATGATTACAAAACAATATATCTGAAACGCGATATTTTCCAACTGGAAATCAACATTGCTGCTTGAACTCAAAGATGACCTAAGTAAAGTTTTTACTAAAAATTAGTCATTTTTTTTATTTATTAGTAAAATATTAAGTACAGAAACAATGTTAAAAAAAAATTGGTACTATTACATTTAGAGTTTTTTTTTTAAAGGAGCCAGATATAAATATTAATGAATTTATATAATTGAGGCAAATGATTTTAAACTTGATTGTAATCTAATATAGCATAAGTGTGACTAGTAACTTCTTTAAATACGGCCTCCGTCGGCTGCAGACGGTTGTATACTCCGTTCTTTTCATTTCCACTCTGATAGTCCCCTCCTCTTCATTTTTCTTCGACAACTAAATCAAATTACGGTAACATCTTTCCATGTCTGTCTTTCAAAGCTTTGATCAAATTTTCTTTATTCCAGATTTAGACTCTTTATCTGATGCAACTGTTAGAAATTACGAATTTATAATCGTTCATGAAAAGTTAAATTTTAATATCTACTAACTGTTGTAGTCAATCAAATTGTAAACTTTCTTACTATATTATTGGAATTACATAACACTATGAATGGTAAAAATTCTTCAAAAAACGAAAATAAAATGAAATCAAAAGTATTTTAAGATATAGCAATTGTGTAATGTCTGAAAATTAAACTCGAACGTCTCAAATTCTTTCGTTTAATTACTTTAGAAATTCCTTTGCAATTTAATTGATATTTGGAAGGTGTAAAAACGTATTATTTGACTGCGTCATCTACCTACAAAATAAGATGAATCTTTAGTTGTTTTTGGACGTAGCACTTAGTTGAGCTTATGTCACTATAATAATCTTGATATGTTTGAACATAATGTAGATATAATCATAAAACAAATGAGATGAGTATTAATTTTCTTCATGTATTAGTTTACTTTAATTTCATAACCGGAGCTTATTACTTACTATTTCTTTTTTTACTTTTTCATTTTTTTATTTACTTTTTTTCATATCTTTACCTACCAACAGCTAATCCAGATTCGCTGCTAAAAGGACCTGTGTTTAGAAGAGCTTGTAAGTGATATTTTTTTAGGTTATAATATTAAATAAAATTTGTAATTAATTGAAGTTATTGTATTTTTTTTTTTAAAAAGTGTGTAAACTACTTTTTCAGTTAATGTTGGTTATTATTTCTTAAAAAAGTAAATTATGTTGCAGATTGTTATTTTTAATTTTGTTGAAAATGAACAGTTTACCCATTTTCAGCAGACAGTTTCTTTATTGAAAATGGTTTTTTCCTACATATTGATTGGTACCCAAGAGTAGAACAACATCGATGCCCTTGTGACGAATATCCGAAAAAAGAAGGAGGAGGAATTTACGAATTAGGAAAAAAATTAGGATAAAAGACCACAACCGGGTTCCCATAATTGCACCGGTACTCTCCATTTAAGTGGGTACCCATTTGAGTACCATTCGAGTACTCCCCAGCAGGGTTATCAAGACTAACACCCAGTGGAAGGGGTGTGGCTCGAGAACGATATAGCCGGATCTGGTTTACCTCACCCCAGATGTTACAGATTGGCATGTTAAGATCCGGACCAGGCGGGTCGACATGCCATGCCGGATTTACAGCCAGTAGGCGGGGAGGCCCGGAGGTTCATTAGAGGCAAAAAAACATCCCCTGGGTTGCGCAAACTTAAATGTAGGTCCGACCCAAGGGACAGAGATAAAAAAAATGTAACTTCTAACTTTATTTTGTAATTGATTAGGAATAAAAGTAATCCTTTTTTATTAATTAAAAACTAAAAATACAAATTTGAATTGTATCACCGATACAATTAATATAATATTTAAAAAATTTTCGAAGGTATCACTAAAACGAAAATAATAGTATGAGTAAGAATTTCGCCGCAAAATTGCATTGCAGTAAGGAATTTTTAGTTTTTTTTTTTTTTGTGGATGAGTAGGTGGATTTAGAAGAGATATAAAATTAAAACAAAGAATTGATTGTATCATAAAGTCAGTAAACTACGTGAACTTACAACAACAAAAACAAACTCTGTACGTGAACTTACAGAGTGAAAACTTAGATGAAATTGATAATTTATCAATTCAGTTACATTTTTGAATTCAGAATTTTTTTTTATTGGAAGTTATAATTATTATTAAGAACATATTGTTTTCCTTCTTTCTGCTTTTTTTGATTATAATGTCCATTTTAGTTTTGTAATAAAAAAATGTTTAACAATGTTTTTCCAAAAAAAAAAAAAAAAAAAAAACAAAAAAACAAATAGTAGGTTAACTTTAAATAAAATAGTTTGAAATATAATTTTAGCAATCATTCTGGTCATAAAGCAAAGATTTATTTCCTTTAATTTTTTTTTTTTATTATTAACAACAATTAGTTATTTTAAATTAATACGTTAAAAATAACATGTAAAGATTTTATGCTGTCTTCTTTGTCTGAATAAAATTTATATATTTACACTCTTACTTGTGCACTAAAAAAATGGTTTTTAGAAAACTAGCCGCGCTAAGAAAAAGAAAAAATTACAACGGGATGTATCGTCCGAATCCATTCTATTATTTTAATAAAAGAGTTAACATAAATAATCTTCTTTATTAAAGAATTACAATTGGAATTTCTGAATCTGTTTAAAAATGTATATATATATATATTTTTTTAAAATTTTTTTTCATTCTTTTTTTTATTTCATTCATTTTTCATTTTATACTTTTTTTTTTTTGCTGATGCAAATAATTCTTATTTTAGACAAAGCAACTTTATTTGATGTTAATTTTTCCTTTGGAGCACATTCAATAATATAAAATGTTTTTGTATTACATTAAAAAACAAAATTTATGAATTAAAGGAAAAATAAAACTATTCATATAACATAAAGACAGAACAGTAATTCTAAGCGTTTCTGGTTTATTAATGGGATTCAAACTTTACATGGTTTGGAAATTTGCCAAGTTGTAACACTGTTGTCATACATTTTAAAAGTATATAAACAAAAATAAAACAAAATTCTGAATGAAAAACGGAAGCAGATCATCTCGAATATTTTAGTTAATAACAGCTATTTATGTTTCAGTCTGGTAGTTATATTTTAATAGAAACGGGGAAATACTGTCATATTTTGAAATATCTATGAAGTTTTTTAGAAAGTATTAATATCTACCTTTACGTCATTCTATTTTTCGACTTAGTATTTTTAATATCATAATTTTTATAACATTTGTAATAAAGAAATATTTCTTTCTTTTATAAGTTACCAATTAATGAATGTTTAAATAACCTGAATTCAAATTATAATCAAATAATTTTCATTTCAAATGTTAGCAGAATATAGCCTAAATATAGCTTTCATGATAATAATTTATTTTTAATTTTTTTTAATTACTACTAGTTGACATATTAATTCAATATTTCAGTTAGAAAAATTTTATTTTCTGTTGATCTTTGAATTGAGTTTTGAATATTTTTGAATTGACTAATAAAGAATATGTTTGAAAGTAAAGATCACTGAACATGTGAAGAAAAATACTGAACATCACAGCTGTCCTTAATTAAACTTGTTAACAGAGATAAACTTGCAAAATGGCTAGATGATGCAAACAGAATCGTGAAATCAATAAATAAAAAATCAGTAAGAGATTCAAACCAGGTGATGTAAAGTACGGTATTAAATATAACTGAAGAACTTGAATATATGATCAATAAGCCTAAAGAACAGCAAAAGTCATTACCAAAGTGGATGTCAGTCTAAAGAACAAGGACAGCAAGTTAAGATCAGATGGCAGTAAATTAATGGAAATAAAAGAAAGACATTGAACAACAGAATGGTGTGGAAATACCACCTGAAAAAAAAAGAACATTGAAATAGTCTCTTGGAATTACAAAGGAACAATTGCTATTGCGAGGAAAAAAATGCGATACCATATTTTTTGAAATGTATAGGAATTCGCAATAAATGATATTTTTGAAAGAACTACCGGACAACCCAAAGGAGTACAACAAGAAAGCAGAATGGATAAAAGATATAGTAGCTGGGCTGAGCTATGGAGGCAAATCATACAAGATCTAGTCATAACTCAAGAGCAAATAAGTACACACGCAAAGAAAATAAAAAACTGGAATGACCTGAAATCGATCAGCAACGCGGATTTTGGCTTTAACACCTGACCAACTTATATGTAATTATAGCCGAGCAATTTAACAGTGTGTTACTTGGACGTAAAATTGACAGATAACTAACAGCTTGAAAGACGTATTTAATAGTAAAAGATAAAGAGTTGGGGTAATCCCAACTAACTATAGATCAATAATCAGTTTTTCCACCACTTGTTCAAAAAAGAACAGACCATGATATCAAGACCTCAAGTGATCGGCAAAGCTAAACCACCTTTTTTATGTGGACGATAATATGAACGAAAATTGCAGGGCAAAGAAGAAAAATTGTACAACTTTTCGGTGTTCACTTCGATTGGGAGCTTAATTTCAGAACCATGTATGTTCTGTTTAAGAGTGTATGCGAAGTAATAATGCTGTTAGCTGCACCTGTCTAGACTCATCGAATGAGGTGCAAATTTTATGTTAATATTTTATAAGAGTCTAGCGTCTCCTTTTGTTTTCTGTGATTGGTGGTTATAGCACTGTCTCTCAAGAGGAGGTCCTTGTTATTTCTGGTATTACATTCATTGATATCCTTGCGATTGAACGCCGATTACGTTATGATGCTAAGAAGGTAGTCCAATTAGCATAAAAAAATAGACGACCAGGGATACCATTTATGCCAGATCTGGTGTACTTAATCATCCTCTGGCCGTTACGCAGGTAGTATTTCTTTTAATGAAAAGTATCCTGGTTGTTAGATCGATCCCTCCAATCGGCATATTAATTTCTAACTGGACGTGGTCCGTTTCGAATTAGATTGACCAGATGTGATTTGATTAATCCAGGTTTGTGTTGGGATTGTAGGACCATTGATGATGTTCATGATACCTTATATATCTATCCTATGTGTCGCCTACTCTTCAACACGTCATACCGTACTTAATACGCTGGATGCTCTACATCATTCTCTCTTTCGGCTTGGCACAGGTGCCTTTACATCAAGCCCTGTCTTGAGCTTGCTTGTTGATTGCGGTGAGCCATCACTTTGGGACAGAAGGGACCAACTTTTACTATCCTACTTTGTCCCTCTCAAAGGATAGCCAAATCACCCTACAGTTAATTCGGTTCTTAGGTAAATATGATTTACCTCATTTAGGTAAATATGAAAACCATCCACGTTGTACTGCTCCTATAGGTGTCCGTACCTGTCGTCTATCACAACTTATAAATGTTAGCACCCCTTCCATTTTTCCAACATATCCATGTTCATATCCTCCGTGGAGAATCAACCTTCTAAATTTCATGTTTGACCTAGCGACGTACAATAAAAATTTAACGCCACCACCACGTCTTCCAGCAAATGTTTCAACATTTCCTGTCCAAAACAAACGCAAATGCTATAGTGTACACTGATGGATCAAAGCAAAATTATACCGTTGGTTGCACATTTGTTGTCGATGATAGAACATATATGTTTGGCCTATCCGGTATCACAAGTGTATTTACGGCTGAACTATACGCCATAAATAAAGCTCTTAATATCATTAACCCTACGTACCGCAATATCCTTATTTCTAGTGACTCGTACAGTGTCCTGGAAAAGCCCTGGAAAACTTTTATTCCAGTCATCCTATCGTCATAGAAATATATAACGCAATCGCCTAGTTGAACCATCGCAACACACAAGTGAGTTTTTCCTGGATCCCTAGCACGTGGGGATTCTCCGGGAAATGAACGTGCCGATTCCGCAGCTAAGGAAGCATGTAGTCAGCCATCTTTCACTACACGTGTTACTACATACGGCTTTATTAATCTCATAAAACTCACTCTTGCAAAGTGGCAAGGCGATAGGACGGCTAAAGTTGATAACAAATTTCGACATA
>JAAAKQ030477654.1:11388-22784 GCA_010016005.3 Zanna intricata
GGGACTCCTCAAACAGAAATATTCGTCATGAGGAAGTTGTCCTCTGTCGATTGCGAATAGGACATACGACAGCCACCGACGGGTACCTGATGTCAGGAGAGAATGCACCACTTTGGGTAAGATGTGACTGCCGTTTAACTGTGCGTCATATCTTCATAGACTGCATATGAATGCGACCTTACATCGCAAATTTAAATTACCAGAAAACTTTCGCCATATCCTAAGAATATTATTGACCGGCTTATCTTATTTCTGCGACGCCCAAATATTTTTAACAAGGTTTAAGTTTTACAATTTTTTTTAATATTTATTATCCGTTGTAAGGCCTTTTACACCCCTTACGGATATTTAAAAACGCTTTTTTCACTTTTATATTAATTTTAATTTTATTTTTTAGATTATGATTCTGATATTAGTTTTAAGTTTTAGATAGTTTTCACCTGTGATATTAGTTTTAGTTATATTTTTTAATCCTAATCTAGTTTAAGTTTTTAATTTTATTTACTCTGCGATATTAGTAGTATGTTCCTTTCACCTGTGGTATTAGCTTTAGTTTTAGTTATAATTTTTTATTTTAATGTAGTTTTATTTTTTTTATTTATTTTTTTTTCTTTCTGTGATATTAGTTATAAGTTCTTAAATACCATTAGTTTTTAAGTTTATACTTTATTTATTTATTTATATATATATATTTTTTTAATTTTATTATTTTTTATTGTAATATTGTGTAATAGCACTATTAATATTTAATCCGTTTTAGCGTTTTTTGCCCTTAAAAAGAAAAATCAACAACTGATATTCTAACAGGCGCGGCAAATCACTTACTTCACTATTGTCTCCATCCATCTCTAGCCAGTACTTCTTGTTTGTTTCCTTTGTAGTTTCCAATCCTCATCTCATCTATAAAATTAATATTATTTTTTCTTTACTTACATTTTCATTCTAGTGACCATTTCAATGCAGAGGTATGCCTGCATTGAACATGTACTAACCATGTTTCTATTTCTTTTCGTTTTGTTCTATTTCTTCTTTAATCTTTTATTAAATCCTCATTCCTCACTTTATTGGTCCATCTTTCTTTCTTTTTACATATCTACAACTTAGAAGTCTCAAACCTAATGATAAATTTCCTTCATTTGCCCTTACCACTAATTGTCATTTATTGTTTACTACCATTACTTCACTTAAAACTTATTTTTCTGTGTTCTGCACATTGACAATAATTGAGATTTGTTATTCTGATACCTTATATCATATCATATATTTTGTTCTTCTATTTACTATATTAAGAATAATGTTTGTTATGTACCGAAAGAGTAATAATATTTTTTTTTTATCTTTCGTTTGTTTTGCTTCGATAAAAAACCAACTTTTAAAAGAAAAAAATCGGTTTTATTATTCAATTTTTTATTTGCTATATTAACATTAGTTTTCTCAAAATACAATTTTTTACAAGCTTTTTTACTAAATCTTTCCGATTTATTAATCATTTAAAAAAGCTATTGTACAAAAAATCTGATGTGGACACAACAAGGAACGAAAATCCAAAACTAATACGATTCTGAATTATAATTTTCAATTATTATTAAATAATCAGATGTTTCACAAAATCTGTTACATATACAAATATAGTTTAACAGATGGTTACGCATGGACGGTCGTGTCTGGTGGTTATCTAGCGAGGATTTAGCTTATATTGAGTGTATCCAGGTATTATATTGTTAACTGTATTATTTAAAGAATATATTGTGTGTTATTATTTTAGTTTTGACTTGGGAAGGAATATTTTTGGTCAACGCTCTTGACCAAGTAAAGCCCTTCAGGGTTAAGAACGGGAGGGCGATCGAAACGTCACAAGGTGAGTGTTTTCCCCACCTTGATCAGTAAACGATATAAAAATCGTTTTTATCAGCAACCAAATTATATGGCAGTATATATATTGGATAACACTATTTGCGATTTTTCAAGATTATTGAGATATATGTATTCTTGATGTGATACATCAATTCAATTAAGTGTTTTTTGAAAACCAGCTACAGAAGCCAATTTGTTTTCTTTTAGTTGTTAACTTTTAAGCTACAAACCATTGGGTTGTAGCTTATTTACTAACTTTAGAAAATTTACTAACTTTTCTATTTTAATTCTGAACAGATTGTAAAGTTTCTTTTACCCTGTAATGATAAATTTAAAAATGAATAAAAATAAAAATACACACATATATATATAAAAGGCTGCTAAACTACACATATACATTTTTAAAACTACATAAAATTTTATTTTACAAATTACTTCTGATTATTTTAATTTTTTTTTTTATTGTTGTTATTGTATTATTATTTATTGTAAATATTTTTATAATATCACCGGTTGATAATTATTAATAGATCAGTTTATTTATGTTAAAAAAAAGTTAAAAAATAAATTTAAAAAAAGGAGATGAAGTCTAATTCGAACCGATGTGCCTCCCTTGTAAGATCCAAATATTTCATTAATTACAGTTTTATTTGGCTATTATTTTGGAACCACTAAAAATAAGTACCACTTATTATGTATCGTTGAAAAGCTTTCAATGAGGGCTTATTTCTGCCGTTATGAATAAGACCAAAATAAAAATTCTTTTGCATTTTGGTCTTTTATGGACACTTTTAGTTCAGTCGAAAATAATCAAAAAGGGAGGTGCACAACTAGATGTTACACCGTCCTAAATCAAAATTTCAACATCTTACGACTAATCGTTTTTGAGTTATGCGAGATAAATAAGTACGTACGAACACACGTTACTCCGAAACTAATCAAAATAGATTCAGGAATGGTCAAAATGGATATTTTCGTTGAAATCTGAAAACCAAAATTTTTCATTATCACAATAATTCATTTACTTCGCATGGAAGTAAAAATTGTTTTTCAACACCAAATTTTGTGTTTTATAACGAGTATCTTAAAAATTAGTGAAGTACAGTTCTGGGACCTTTTTTATTCTCTTTCCCAGGTCAAATTAGATAAGAAACCATTAACTTTACTTCCTAAGTCGGATTCCAAAATTAGAGCAGGGCTTCTTTTTATAAGAAGAGAAAAGAAATCCGGGCAAAAATTTTGGTAGCTGTAACTCAAAAACAAAGGGTATGAAACACAATTTACTTTCACTTTACATAATTTACTTTTCACTTTATGAAACATAAAGTGTATGAACACATATTTATATGAACATTTTTTCACATTATCAGCAGTAGAACATGTCCTAAATGTTTCTCCGATTTTTCATAATTTGGTCATGGGTCATAATTGTTGAAATTGTGAATATCGTTGAATAAAAATAAAGCTTGTTTAAAAAACACTTAACTCTTACTACTATCAATGAATTTTGTAACTAAAAATATTTTACCGCTACACTTAGTACAGTATGTTTATAAAATATAATTGCAATGTAAATTACACCAGTATCTGCTTGATATTCGTTTTTTTAATTTCTAAACTCCTACGAAAAACTGCTGGAATAAGAGATTTACATCATTTTATTTCTTATTTCTTTACATCGTGGAACAGGATGTAAAAGATTGTTTATCTGTATAATAATTATTAAATGATTGATATTCTTTCTGTTTAAATTTATTTTCTCAACTCGTAGAGCTCTAGAATTTTCCGACATAGAAATTTTTTAGTAATTGTTAATAGTTTACTTAAAAGCTGATAATACTATTATTTAGCTAACAAGCTTATTTATTTAAGTATAATTTCAATAATAAAATCTCTAGACTGACTGTACTCTTCCATTAATTCCATTCTTAGTGGTTCTTTAATTAAAACAGAAGACAAAAGTCAAATAACCTTACGAAACAAGTAATATCCTTAAAGTAAGTATTATTTTCATTTATCCGTTATTGCAACAGCAGTAAGTGTTTAGTAAAATACACTAGATATATTTAATTCAAATTTTTATATTTATTCTTTTAATTATAATCATATTCTGTTTTCTACAATAAACTAATCGTTGTTAGTAATTTGTCAAAATAAATTTTTGAATACTGGAAAATAATTATTATTAGATATTATTTCCATGATAAAAATGTAGCTCTAATAATAGTATTAATGGACAGGTTCTAGGTTAAGAGGATTACAATTAGGAGTATATAGTTTTATGAATTAAAATAAAGTATAAAGTTCAATTTTCCTATGTAATGCATTTATCGTGTAACAGTGAGCCGTTAAAACTCAATAAACTTGAATAAAATTAATATTCATATAAAAATGGTGTTATGTGAAAATATTCTTAATAATATTTACTGTTCGAGAACAAAATAATTAATGATTTGTTAATGATTTTGTAGTCTATTTACGTAAGGTAAAAACATGATACTGAAAGTGGTGAAGTCTACAAGCAAATGGAATCTTTATGTACACGGCATATTGATGCTCTTTTAAAAGCCTTACAAAATTTTATGTGATATTTATAGGATGGAAACAAAATTATTCGGTACTGTGTTGTATAGACCTTTTAGCTCCTCAATCATAAGTTTATTTTTTAATAGATATAAGCATTTCAATTAAAAAGGGTAAAAATCTAATTTTTAGAATATAGTGATACATTCATTTTTAAAGATAGCATTAAAAATCTGCATATTTTCCTTAAGAAACATTAAATAATTTTTCCTAATATATTCGTTGTCGTAACTTACACTTCTAGTTTTCATTTCCTAGCACGTTAATGTGAGAATACTTATTTAGTAATTATTTTATTTTAATTTTATCATATTTATTAGAATTTTGTTTTTATGATAATTTTATTTAGATATATTATGTTGAGACGAAAAATATTTCTTATAAAACTTTCTTTTTGGCATATAAAACTAAAGCTTTATGCTGTAAAAATAAATGAATATATACTGGAGAGAAAAATAAATCGATTACTAAAGTACAAATAAATTCATTCTCATCAAGAATAATGGTAAAGCTTGAAAGAGAAAACTATATTGAGAAACATTAATGATCCCGGAATATAAAATTTTTATTCTCAATTTACAGCAGATGAAATACTAACCTAATTATTTTAATTTTTCACTTGAATAAACAGATTATAATATCTGCCTACTGAAGAATTTTTCCGATTTTTTACAAATTATATTCAGTTCTGTTGTCGTTGAACGAACAAGTCAAGAGATGGCTAGTGATGTTAAAAAAACACAAAACAAAATAAAACCAATATCTTATAATGAATATGAAAACAATTCAAACTATCTATATAGTTTCCGAGTAATTTCTAAAATTACATTCCTGTTTTTAAAATAAAGTTTGGTTTTAATAAATATCATTTTTTTTCAAATTTAACATCTCTTACAAACCACGGGTGAGAGAACTCAAATAGTAATTTAATGATTCGTATGATACTCCGAAATTCCCTGAATGTATGTCTTAACTTATAAAACAGTACAAGTAGAAATTATGCATTGTGAATGTATCTATTATTGTTATCTTGTTCAGTTACTTGGGGAGAGTAGAAATTAGAATTCAAGACCAAAATAGTGACAGGATAGACACAGGTCAGAAAAAGTTTAGAAAATTTGATTTCGGATGATATGTTCTCAAATTATCAACGCTTTCACGGTAAAACTAGCGCTAAATCTTTGTGTTGCTCCCTTATATATTGTATAAAATTCTAATAAATTGGGATATAATCTTGGTTACCTAGAAAATTGTAAGTTTATAATGTTTACAACAAATTTTATTTAATAAAATTATGTTGGTAACTTTTAGTCATTTACTTTAAGTTACTAAAAGAAAGAAATTCCGATCTCAGAGTCGTACAAAATTTATTTTATTTAAAACCTTTACCAGCAAAGAAAAATTAAGATTATACTGGCCAGTTTATTTATTTTTTTTTTTATATCATTCCAACAGTTAGTTTAAAAAAACTGTTGGGACCATTTGGGGAAAAGACCGAATCGTTGGGGGGTGCTCAAATTCTCTTGGGGGAGGGGGGTCAGAGCTTGGCCACCCTGGAGTTTAGAGATCAGAGGGAAAACTGGCCACTCATTAGCGGCGAGTTAATGAGGCTAGAGCCGCATTGCCGGAGCTCCTTGATGCAGTTACTATGTTCAACCGGTATAAAAAGTTTACTAGGGGAAGACTCCAACCCTGCTTCTGTTGAAACTGCTCCGGTGATGGCTGGATATCCGGCTATTACTGTGGTACCGAGCGCAGTAAAACGGTGTACAGGTACTTGCTGACATACAGCGGCCTAGGCGCGGCAGCGAATTGCTGTCAATAGTTTTAATTAACTGACGTAATTTTATAAATTGATGTCATATATTGTTTTATTATAGAAGCCTACCCAAGTCGTTTTATATATGATAAGTGAACGGTGGGACACGAAAGCAAGTGGTGTTGTGCGCCATGCTTAGTCCGTTCACGCAAGTAGTTTAGCTGTAGGAGCTATTGATAAATGGTCACTTAATCGTTTTTGAGGCACAGTAGCCGTTAGAGGCACGGACATTTGGTCTTATGTTTTAGGGCGACCGAATGGGGTGGTGGGGGAGAAATGCCAATGAACCAATTAACTGCTGGTCCGGTACGGGGAGGAGGGGAAAAAATGTATATTTTCACAATGTAGTAGTAGTTCAAGTTAACGGAAATAAGAAATTACTTATCCGTGAAGCGTCTAAACATACATTAGTGAACTAATAATAAAAAAAAGCTATCTTTGTCTAGAACAAATTTTTATTGGTCGGAATATATTAAATAATTTAATTGTATAAATATTTTTTCTAACTTTCCTGTTTCATTAGAAATTTGCGTGGTAATCTGAATTTAGAACTATAAAGACTGTGAAAAACACAAAGCGAAATTTTAACTAGAATTCATAGAAGGTACTTCAACACTAAAAAATCTGCCATCCTTTATTTAAGCGGTTTTTTTCTGATGAAGTTTAGTAGTGAAGAAACTTTCACTTCGTTACGTGTTATTTCAATAGGTAACAAGTTGTTAATTCAACGAAAAACGTTGAATTAACGACGTTTTTCATTGTCTAATCGTTGAATATGAATATTTTGGTCTGAAATTTTAAATATTTTTTTTACACACTGTTTTTAGTTTTTATGTTAACTATTTAATTTCATTTTACTTTAAACTGTTATTCTCGTAAGAATTATATTTTTAACACTAATGAGAAATAAGGTTCCGTATTTTAGCTTATCAAGTTTTTATTGAAATAAAAACAACTAAGATTAGAAACTTTAGTTGTTTTTTTTTTAATTTTTAGTAAATTAAATTAATTAAAATATCTCAATTTTATTATTAAAAAAACTGATTACTATAAACTTCTAATTGTTTAGATATCTTTAATCCCATTCTCTCCGATGATGATGAAATTACGAGAAGGTTCTCACCATTTGATTATAGGACAACGAATAAGTCCCAGACTCTATTAAGGGCACAATGGTCTGTACAACCGACCACAAAGCGGCCTTAATAACCAGCTACTAGAATACAGGTCCACCAACATTGTAAAAGTCAAACAATTGCTAGTAGTGAACTGAATAGGTGAGCTTCTAATTTTCATATCACATTCTCTTCACCATCAACCTTTTGCTTCATTCTTGTCTAATCTACCCATTAAATTAATAACAGCAATATGTCTAGGGAAATAACTAGCTTTAATGAGTAGTAATTTAGACTTCCTCCTCTATAAAGATAAAGAAACTTGGTAGATAATTTACCGTAATTTTTGCTAAACAGAAGTTTATTAACTAACATGTGCATTAATAATTATTGGAAAAAAATCATTAAAAAAAAAAAATTTCTGGCAACATTAAATCTTGTCGTACATATACAACTTATTTTACGAAGTGTCTCGCATTTATATGCATTTAATTCTTGGCTTATTGTTGCACTGGTGTTATCATTGAAATTCTTAAAAATAGTAAAGCAAGAATGTTTAAAACCAGAATAATCGAATATGCATAGGTTGTTTTATAAATTTTTTAATTCTTTTCATTGTTTTTTCCCCTCCTCGTTGCTCAACCCAGGGAAAGTATTGCTCAATGAAGTATTGCTCAACTCAGGAGAGTGCCATGGCTCTAGTGGGCCTTGCCGCGCCGGGGTCAGTCCGGCGCGGTAGGTCACCACACTGGGCACGGGCCCAGTGGGCTTGTGGGTCTGTACGTTAGATGAAGTCTGACGTAAACTTCCGTAGGGGGTTTACGTTCTCGTTCTCCTGAAGATCAATGTCGACTTCATCACCGCTGGGAAGTAATTTGCAAATCTGTGCTCGATCCTGTTCCTCCGAGAGGACGGGCAATCTTCTACCAAACCTCTTGGTTACTATTTGATAAGCCCATACCCACGGGTCCTTGTCTAGATCCTGGCACAATTTATACCAACACTCTATCTTGGATTTTTTGATTAAATAATTCAAGGTCTTACTGCAATCCACGAACTGCTGCGCCACCTCTGCATAATCATATTATTAGCTCTAAGCAAACGTTGCTTCCTACGACGTAACCGCTGGAGGTCACGCCGTTTGTGTGCGATCTGCGATGTCCTTTAATAGGCAGGTTTGAAACGTAGGATCTTCATAATTGATGTGGCTTAAGGTGTTTGCCACCACTGTATCCACTTGGCGTTGTGTTAATCGTCGAGGCCGATCGCAATTCTGTATGGTGAGGGTGTTGTCTCCAATCTCCAGCAATGTAGCCAGGTGATCGGTAGATGTTTTCTTATCCAAAACACTCTATATGCATAACAGTTACATCATCTCTCATCCAACAGGATCAGGTCAAGAACTGAAGCATGGCCATGCACCTCTGAAGGTAGGAGTACCATTGATGATAACACAGTAAAAACCGGTAGCCGACATTAAATCAGCCAATATATCACCACGTCTATTAGAGTAGCTACTTCCAGTCAAACGGGATCTACAATTAGAGTTCCCCATAATTGTTATCTTTTTATTAGAGCTCACTATTAATGCGTGTAATCTATTTATAAATGCATAGCCCTCCAAGTCGCAATTGGGCGAGATGGAAACCCCGATTAAGATTAACTCCGAAAGCTTCATGGCCATTATACCCTCGATCTATTCTTCAGCTGCCATGCCAACCTACCACTGATATACCTAATTGCCACATCACCTACAGCATCGGATTGCCAGAAATCCTTAGCAGCCTGAAATTGAATTGGTTCCGAGGTCACCAGGAAGTCCAAGTCTAAGCCTCTATCGCCGGCCTCCGTAGCCGAGTGTCTCGGCTTTTCATCCGGAGGTCCCGGGTTCGATTGCCGATCAGGCATGGCATTTTTCACACACGCTACAATTCGTTCATCTCATCATCTAAAGATATAACCTAACGGTGGTTTTGGTGAAAAAAAAACAAAACAGGAAGTCTATAGAGAATGCTAAGCGGCCAACTCTCCCAAAGATTGTTGGAGAGTACACTCCCGTTTGCGTTTGTCAGCATCAACCTAATCATTTCTGGATGCTACGCACATTCAACCTCCGGTGCGATAAGTGACTCCCTCACAATCTAAACACTTATTTTGTTCTATACACTCGCTTATCTTGAGGTCAAGTTGAAACAGAGTTTAGTGCGATTGGGTCCTTGTAAACCGCACTTCTGTGGCCGGATCCCCAGCATCCATAGCACTTGTCTTTCGTCCTCTCTTATTTGAGCTCTGCAGTGAACCAACCGTATTATAATTCAAGCTTCTACAAGTTTCATCGCCGCTCAATGAGATGTAATTACGTTTACGTTTTTTGTTTCGGCGTATGTGGGTGGAACTGAGGTAATTTTAAAATCATCGGACGATCCCAGCACCTATGGAATGGCATCTTGCACTTCCGACTCTGTAGTATCAGCACCTATGTTTTTAATATGGACAATGGCCCTTCTCTCTGCCCTTGTCCTATCTCTACTTGTAAATCAACAATTTTGTCCCTCAGAAAGGCGGTGAACTATTCCCCCTTCTGTGCACCCTAAACTCGTACATGTAGTTCACCATTTCACCCCTTCCACAAGAATAGAACATCCTCAGCTTCATCTCTGGAAACAGACCCCTTAATTGACCGCAACAAGTCAGAATACGACTTACCAGGGCCTGTACTACAATGGTTCGACTGTTTTCAACAGGTGGAGTCACTCTTCTGGAGGATGATGACTGAGAGCGGCTACGGTCTGCTCCTCTTATGGATATCTGCAAGGCAATATAAACTGGTTCATCGCTATTCTGGTACAAATTGGTGGAAAACTTTTTCACAACTGTCGATAGGTTCCCGCTCGGTAATGTGAAAATCAGCATAGGGGATTTCTCTAGTACTTTTCTTATAACACACAGAACAACCTCACCGGAAGCACGTTCACCAGACTGTGAATCATAGTATAATCTATATTTAACATTGCTAGAAGACTCCGATCCCAGAACTGTAGTACATCCTGGACAATATCAGCTTCTGTCTGTTGTGTTCCCATCTCCCATGTTCTTCAGAGAATAAATATCAGTAAAGCTACATCTATCACCCATTGTCGAACGTAAGCTTCTTTTGTGCTTTATGCTTTCTACAAAAGATGATAGCCAGCACTTGGGTAGGATATCTAATACTCCTCATCCGTGAAGGTTGGTGGCGAGCAAATTTGAAATTCGTCAGAGCACGAAGAGCCTTCTCAACTGCTACGAGTTCCATCTCATGCTTTCCATGCAATGTAACTTTTTTTTGGGGGGGTTTTTTGAGGGCAAAAAACGCCTTCGCGTTATCATCGCCCGGAATAAAATTATTGAAATGAAGTAAATCCCTTATTAACTAAAAAATGAAACAAAAATATAATCTTAAATATAATATCACAGCGAAAGTTTTTTTTAAAATAAATTAAAACTAAAATTACAAGCCTAAAACTAAGAAAGTAAAAACAAACAAAATAAAATGCCTCAAGTGGGGTGTAAAGGGCCCCATCGTTAATTCGATTAAATAAAATGGATAAAAAAATATGTAAAGAAAACTAAAACTAAAATAAAAAAACAAAAACTTAAAAAATAAATTTATTAAAAACGTAAAACTAATATCATAGAAAGGATACTAAAACTTAAAATTAAAACAAAAAAGTTATAAACTATAAAACTTAAAACTATAAAAGTTAAAAATCCGTAAGGAATGTAAAAGGCCCCTTAACTGATAACAAAAAAACTATAAAATTAAAAATCCGTTAAGGGGTGAAAATAGCCCCTTAACGAAAAAAACTATAAAAGTTAAAAGTAATTAAGGGGTGTAAAAAGCCCTTTAGCGAAAATAAAAAAATATGTAAATCTTAAATTTTTTTTAAAATATTGATACGGCGTAAGAAACCGAGAACCCTATGTATCATTGTACTGTCATTTTTTAGGATCTGGCGAATATTGTAAGGTAGTTTAAATTTGCG
>JAAAKQ030477676.1:0-22780 GCA_010016005.3 Zanna intricata
TCGCTAACAAAACGTTTTCAGGCATATGTTTATTGGAAACTTTTTTCTTATTTTTAGATATAGAATCCGTTTCAGAGTGATTGCCGTGCAGTTTTGATACACCCTGTATATATATATATATATGAAAACCGGGCGTTTATTTTATTTTATATGAAATAAATAAATAATTTATATTATGCGTTTATATGAAAACCTTGTATATATTTTTTCCCCTCTTTTTTTTATAATTTAAATATATTGATTTATTAATAGATATTAACCTCTGTAAACATTTTTGAATTAAAATGAAAAGTACATAAAAAATTTTATTTCATTAATAACTTCTAATTTCTTCTTCTTTTTAATTATGATTAATTGTAAAACTTTTTTTACAATCAGAGGTGAATAATTATCAATAAATCAATATATTTAAACTAAAATAAAGAAAGATAAAAATATAAAAATAAAATAAAATTACAACAAAAAAAATATGTACATGACGACGGATTCGGACCGATGTGCCTTCCCCCTTATAAGATTCAAATATTTCAATAATTAAAACTTTTTTTTTTAACTTCTGGAACCACCGTGTGAAAAATGTCATGCCTGACCTGGATTCGAACCCGGGACGCTACCACTGGCTACCACCGGGCCGCTACTCGGGATGAAAGGCCGAGACGCTACCACTCGCGCCAAGGAGGACGAAAAAAACTTTCTTTGGCTATAACTCTGGAACCAATGGAAATAAGTAACACTTACGATATATTGTTGAAAAGTTCTTAATGAGAGCTTATTACTATAGTTAAGAAAAAGTCCAAAATCCAGATTTTTTTAGGACTTCGACTTTTTTGGCATAAACGATTGCAATCAAAAGGAGAGGTGCACAACTATATGTTACAACAGTCTTAAATCCAAAATGTCAACATCCTATGGCTGTTTCGTTTCAACATCCTATGGTGTACGTAATCGTTTCTAACGATTACGTACGAGTAGTACGAGATACATACCATTAAGTAAGTACGTACAGAAGTCACGCAGAAACTAGTCAAAATGGATTCCGGGATGGTAAAAATTGATATTTCCGTTTAAACCTAAAAACCGAAATTTTTCGCGATCACAATACATCCTTTATTTCGTACAAGGAACTAAACATAAAAGCAAGAGCAACATTCTACGAGTTTGGAGTTTTTAAAATTATATACCTATTTCGAGCGTGACAGTTATCAACATAAAAAAAACCAGAACAGAATAAATAAATACAAAAGAAATATCACGCAATTACTTATTAAACAAAAAAACATAGATTACAGTTGATAATTTCTATTAGAATATGTTAAATTATCCCTCCTTTCACTTAATAATCTTTTATAACAAAAGTAATTTGAATTAATTCTCAGAATTTTTTTTTACTATTCTTATCTGTTCATCCAGTCCGACAAAAAAGTACACTTAATTCTTTTATCTAAATTAAAAAAAAAAAAAAAAAAAAAAAAAAAAACACATAACTTAATTATATATTAATACAGACAGTACGTTGGAATTGTAATAATTTATATTTTTAAAATTAAAAATTAATATGATGACATTGCGAGGCAAAATGCCAATATACGAATATTATTCAATGGTTCGAATGAAAAAGAGATTTAATTAGCGATTTAATAATTCAATTGCAATACATATATATTTAAAAATTTATGATCCATAATATTTATAATAATAATATAACGATAATTTAAAAATTAAAAAAACAGGTGTAGACTAATAATAAAAAAAAAAAGAATAAATAAAACGATTATTACAAATTATGAGGGGACAAAAATAATAATTATTGTTTTTTATTAATTAAAAAAACAACATAAAATGTTTTATATATATATATATATATATATATAAAAAATTTAATATAAAGCAATCTATCTTTGTCATGCCCTCTTGTTAAATCTTAACGGAGAAATGATGCAATAAAATTATCACTAAAAATAAAATCAGTTTCAATTTAGAACACATAGCTTCTATAAAAATGATTTATTCATTTATTAAAAAAATGACGACTTTGTTCTAAATTAAACAAATTGTGTTAATATAACAAAGTTAAAAAAAAAAAAAATCATCTTTCAACAAATTATGCTTTTGACTGCATGTGTCATCAGAATTACTTCATTACAAAAGAATGATTTACTAAGTGTTGTTTAAACAAGTATTTAAAAATAGTACGAATTCGTATTATACGTGCAATGAATTTTATATTCCCAACTAAAAAAAATATAAGAGATATAAAATATGCAACCCGATATTTTTAGCGAACTACGTAGTTGCTAAACCAAAAACGGTTGTTGGCGATCGGATATGAGAAAATGGTTAAGGTCATTTTAAAGAATGACAAGCATTTCATGCAGAGCATTCAAAATAAAGCTCAATTCTATTTTGTACAGACTTTCGAAGAAAAGTAAGATGTAATTTCTGGTCGCACGATGAGATCGGGAGAGTTGAAAGTGAATTTTCTTTTACGTTTTGAGGTATGAGGAGTACAGAGTATACCTTAATTTAAAATGTAATTTACTTAACAAATTACTCCGAACAATTTAAAATTTATACGTTATATGATTTATTTAACAATAAATAAAAATAAATTAATTAAATAAGTTTTTAAAATTTCTAGTTATTCAAATATTATTAATGTTGATTTTTTTGTTTAATATTTACTCCAAAATACTGAAAGAGATATAATCCAAGAGTAGCTTTTAAATTAGTAGTTTTAAATTAAAAATTCATGTAATTATTTTTTTTTTTTTGATGCAACAGATGCATGAATATGTTAACAAAAAACTTAAAGATAAAACAGGGTGAAAACACACACACAAATAACAATTATTTAACAACATGTGTTATATCAGGAAAAAAAAAATCCAAGTCGATTAGTAATTTTAAGTAACAAGTGTCAAACAAAAATACAAACAACAACTAAAATTATTATCGGGAATAATTTTCAGACAGGGACTTTAAGTGATGTGAAGCATTAACGGCAGGGATGCTTGAAACTTGTTTAGTGACGGGACAGATGTAATCCACGGGGGTTACAAACCCCTTGTATGTTACTGTACAATATTGTCAAATATGTAAAAGAACCCTCAATACAGTTTACCACAGCAGGAGATAAAATGCAATTATCACTCAGCACGATCATAACATCGGATAAGAAAAAAAAAAAACCAGATCCAATAATAATGTAGGAAAAAAAATCGTAGTACAATTATTAAAAGGTAAATAATTCGATGAAGAAGAAATTAAGTTGCAGAAATGAAAATTTGCAATTTCCTTACTTCCTACGAGAGATGTCCCACCTAGAGCATAAAATATTAATTATTGCAGCGTTATCAACGCTAATACACATCCATTTAAGGGTATAAAAATATCGTTTGTAAAGTACGTGCACAGTAAAATTAAAACCTAAATGATACGTACTAAATCATATATATATAAACGACCGGTATTACCTTCGGGTAGTGTTGTCATCTATTATCAGAAAATAACCCTCAATCAAAACTCTAAAAAATGTTTCGTAAAGGTAGTTAATCCTTTTTTTAATTCTTAACTTTTTAAATTGTTTTATTAAAGTATATCCAAATTAGTAATGCACAAAGAACTGACATGTTTTAAAGGTTTTTTGTAAATATATCTTAAAAAAAAATTTTACTGCTTTAATTATCAACGCATAAAAATATTCGCTAAAATATATATCTGAGCAAGAAAAATTTTGGGTAAAGAAGAGTGGTCCGTTTAAAATGAAACAGAAAATCTCCATCGAAAATTTTTCAAATTTTATTAATGTATTTGAATCAGTTTCTAAATGTATTGTAAGCCTACAAGAGGGACATCTTTAAAATAAGAATCACGCTGTCGTATATACCAGTATTAACAACAGAAGTTGACTCAAGGAATTCAACGTGGTCGGAAACGTGTCTCAACTTATTATGATGCGTTCTGTTACATCCAAACTCTTGAGCGGTTCAAAAGTTTTTTTTTTCAATAGAATTTTATTAATCATATCGAACGTCAGCAGAAATCGGCAATTCGTATTTTAAATGTAAAGAATATTCGTCCAGCTGAAATTCAACGACAGTTAATTGAAGTGTAAGATGAGATGAATGAGGCAAGATCATTAATGGTGTCGGCTATTTAACAGTAACGAAACAAGAAGAAATATGCATGATGAGGGACGATCTGGACGCCATCTATAATCACACACATCTTTGAAACCGGAAAGGTATACTCATTTGATCGATTACCTGCCTCGAGGAAATACAATTAACGAAGACAAAGGTACTGAAAAATACATTTAAAAATCGCTACTCATAAAGTTGACGCTACCACTAAGGTCGATGTGTTTGGACTACAATAACATGCATCCTTACGTTATAAGAATCGAGGTAGAATTGTTGAAAAGGTTTCGATGAGATATACTGGATAACTATCAACACTGGAATAACATCTGATTTACATCTTTTCTGAAATTAAGAAAATTTTCTATTGCACTCGGTGGGTCTGTACCACCTGCAATCTGAGGTGAAATCCAGAGTCCAGGAGAAATTCATGCAGCCCGACGATGAGGTCAACGAAATTGGCACAAATTATTTAAGGTATAGTGGCTGATTTCTTCATAAACATCTCTCAATCACGAAAATAATTGGGTTAATGGGATTTACGTTCGAAAAAATTACTTTCACACATTTTTCCATATCAAGAACAAGGATTTTGAGTTTTGATAAATTTTTATCAGTTTATGAGAAAACGAATTTTAGTTAAAAATTCTCATATGTCAGTGTATACATACGAGTATAGAGTGATTCACAAAAAATCTAACAACTTTCAGAATATGTTCTAATGAAAATAATGAAAAATGTTCATATAAACACAGGTTCGGAAACAATCCGTAAGCGAGTGTCGGTTGGCGAAAGATTTCGCTCTGATTTCTGCCCCTTCGGTTAAATTACGGCAGAATGTACATGTTGAAACTCGAATTAAAAGGTATATTTAGCGATTTTATATAAAATCTTACCTGAAAATTTGAAAAAAAAAAAAATATATATATAAATAGGTTCCAGAACTGTATTTTTAGAGGTTTTCCAGAAATTTGCAGTAAACAATAATAGATTAAGTTGGAAAAACATTCTATGTTTGGCATAAAATAACTCTGATAAATATGTAGTAATAAATACACAATATTTTTAAACAAAACTTGTAGAGAATTTAAATCCGATTAAAATGGTACGAACAAAGTTTACACTAACTAAATACCAAAGAACACCGGTATCCACGATCTAGTATGATCGTGGATACCGGTGTTTGGTATGGTAGTTGCGTTTCAATTAACTACACTTCTCAGGAGTGGTCGATCTGAGATTGTACAAGACTACACTTCATTCATTCATTTGGATAAATTATCCTCATTCGTTCTCTGAAGTAATACCTTACGATAGTTCTGGAGACTAAACAGAAAAAAGAAAGAGTAATTAAATACTCGTACAAGGAAAAAAATCACTGAAAAAGTGAATATCTGAATAAATTATAAAGAAATCGGTATAACTAGTACAGGTATTAACGTATATAATACAAACCGGTTTGGTAATTTTATAAACTTACTAGCATTCCCGTCGCGGCTTCGCCCGCGCTATATGGTTTCATATGATTAATTGTAAGTCGACCAATATTTTGTCGTTTCTTACAAATATGAGCCAAATCAGACCATAAATACAATTTTTCGAAATATCTCGACCCCAGCGCCACTTAGCGGGTCCAACTAACTGAGAAAGTTCGTGAATTGTGCGTGCGCACAAAAATTCACTTACTTTTAATAAAATCTTATTATCTTAATTATGTAACTGTAAACAAATTTGTTAAATACTTTTTTTATTTATTTTTTTACACTTTATTCACTAATGTATTTTTTCACAGTCCTTTTTCTAACCACTTAAGAAAAAGTGTCAGAGTTTAGATACTTTTGTCTGCGAGATCTTCAGGTTTTGTTCTTTTTGTTTAGGTTCTTTTTTACTTGCGAGATCGTCCGGACGAATTTCAACAAAATATAAAAATTTGTAATATGTAATCTCGTCCACACAGGTAATTTTCTATCTTTTATACATTTAAAGAAGAAAGTCTGTTTTTTTTTTCATAAATCTCGACACCGGCGGCACCAAACGGGTATAGTTTCTGCAAAAATATTTCTTTTCATGTAACTAATATATATTCCGAATATGAGCCAAATCGGTTCATAAATAAAATTTTTCGAAATTTCTCAACCTCAGCGCCACCTAACGGGTTCAAACTAATTCAGAAACCTTCCCTGGCATGCGTCCAACCATTCCCCAAAGTTTCAACGCTATCGGATGAACGGTTTCGGAAGGAATAAGAGACATACAGACAGACAAACATTCATTTTTATATATATAGATATCTTCGCTCAAAAATAAGTTTATGATAAATAATCTTTTGTCCCACGTTCTACTACTACCTTCATGGAAAAGATGGCGTTGAAACGTTTGATTTCAGGGAGAATTATTTAGAAAATTTTATTGAAAATAACTAGATTAAATCTCCTATAAATATTACAGGAATTAAGTACAACTACAAAAATCAACAGTACACAAAGGACTACACATTGGTGTCACCTATTAGACAAAAAACTGAACCTATGCATTCGAAACGGTCTCGGATTAAAAAACCAAGTAAATAAACAAACAGAATTTATTTTATGAGACGTACTGTGATATAAGTTTATTCCCCTTCCCTATGTTAAATATTAACGATATATTTATCCGATTTTATCAATGCAATATGGAAATAAAAGAAATATCTTGACGTTGAAGTAATATAAAAAATTATTCAAGAAACATATAAGCGTTAATTAATTCAGGAATAGTTATTTAAATCTGAAAAAATAATAACAGAAAAAATTAATGATAACTAAATGAATAAATACAAAAACCGAAATAACATTAAAAAACAAACGCAAACAAAAAAAAAAAAACCTGTACGAGAAAGGAGATAACGAAATACACAGATGACTAATTGCTAAGCAATTATAATCGTAACAATTCTGCAAAATTGGTTTGTAATTGATGAAATGAATAATTTCAATTTCAATTCATCTATGCATGAACATACCGTGAACCAAAATTGAGTTAAAAAAAAAAAAAAGAAAAAACTAAATTAAATGACATGACTGACAAACAGTAATACTAGTTTTAATTAACAGATACAATATATTGGATGAAATGTATGTAGATAATAACAGATATAGTTATTATTCAAACGAAATAAATAATGAAATGAATTGATTCGCTTTTTAATTGAAATTATATATTTTTTTTATAACTATTTCATAAATCAATTTAATAATACGACGCGTTAAGTTAAAAAAAATATTTTTAAAAACATCACCAATCTCATATCTATTATAATATCGTCGGGAGTGTTATAAAATAATTTACAAAGTAAAACTAACAAATTATGTATTAAAAACAATTAAATTAGATAAATCAATAAAGTTATCGCTAGCCAAATAACAATCCGCATACGAACACGTAAGTTAAAATAGACGATGGTCTGAAACACTGGTTCCAGGAGGCAATCACTTAGCCATTTGAAAAAATATTAATCTTTTCAGTTTGTCTGTTATGGAATGTGCGATGTATTGATGGTGGTTTCCTTACCGTAGTTCTAACTCTTGTAACGATAACTAAAGGTTTCAATAAGATACCGATATTGCAAAACAGAGTGGTCCGTAAGTTTCCAAACAAGAGGAAAATAAGCAATTTTTTATAAAGACCGCGGTGTATCAGGAAAAGATAAAGAACCTAAATCATCTCGAGGAACGTAACTCCAGCCGTGTTAGGTGCACAGGCTTGCAATAAAGTTGGTAATACGTTCATTGAGGAGATTAATGTTTTTTATCTTTTCCTAATATACTGCGGCTTTCTTAAAAAAATATTTATTTTCCTAAGTATGGAAACTTTGGGTTACGTGTTCTACATCAGTGGAGCACTGGTATCGAAATTTGTCTTCAAAACAATGGTAGTTTTGTAGAGCATATTATTATAAATAAAAATAGTGTTCATAAAAAAAAAAAAAAAAAAAAAAAAAAATGATTTTTCTACTATGGAAACTTATGGAACATCTGTATATACAGGGTTTTACCATTGGTCCATCTTAAAAAGAGATTTGTGTAAGTCAAAAAACGTAAATGAATTTTAAACTATTTAGCCAAAATTACCAATGAGGGGAAAATATCACAGCGTAGATTACTAAACATGTATTCTTCAATTCTTGGAAAGTTTTAAATCTTTTTTTTTTTCCTGTTTAGCCTCCGGAACTACCGTAAGGTATTAGTTGAGAGGAAGAATGAGGATATATATGAGAATATGTATGAATGTAAATGAAGTGTAGTCTTGTACAGTCTTAGGTCGACCGTTCCTGAGTTGTGCGGTTAGTTGAAACCCAACCACCAAAAAACACCGGTATACAAGATCTAGTATTCAAATCCGTATAAAAGTAACTATCTTTACTAGGATTTGAACCGTAGAACACTCGACTTCAAAATCAGTTGATCTATGATGTGCGTTAACCACTAGACCAGCCCGGTGTGCTTTATTCTTTTGATACTTAGTAATCATTAACGGTTAGCGGGTGACGACAAACTATTAATACAAAATAATCGATTTTTATTTATGCACATAGGCACACAAATTTTTCCTATTTTGAATCTTTTTTAATAACACTTTTACGATTGTAATTTTAAACTGATTTCGGTTAAATTAAAACCGTTATGATATTATTTATAGGATATTTTGAACGATACGGATGGAATAAATGTAAAATGTTTTGTAATACGTGGTGCAGTCGATGTTTAAAAGGTTTGTCGCATTACAAAATGGCTCGTACTCTATATATTTATTGTAGGGCTATGCGTTTCGGTGTGGTCACGGAAAAGAGCGGTGGAGGGAGGGTGAAAATTATTCAGGAGAACGAGATTTAATGTAATATCAAGTGTGAAAATTATTTAAATAACAGTACAGTATATTGTGCGTGCGTAAATTCTCTGTATTTGTGTTTGCGTATGTATATTTCAGTTAGCAATATAGAATTGTGCTTATGATTGTGTACGCCGACACCAAATCACCACCGCGAACTAATCTGCTCGTTACATGTATATACATATAAATGTAAGCGTGTGTGTATGTATTCGCCGCGGTATACACGAGTTAGCGATCGTTTAGGAATAGAACAGGGTGAAGGTGCGGTAAACGGCAAGAGCGGGGAGCGGTAGCGCTCGCGCTCGGCTTTTGAATACAAACCTATAAACTATTAATCACTGAATAACATTCAATGTTGCACCGCTTGATTTTCATTCATAATGCTGTCGATATATTTCATTCAAAATAGTTAAACGACGCCGCAATGTCGACACTTGTATTTATTACTACGACCATACATACACTGTACGGCGCGTGGTAGTGTATATTGTATAAATGTTTTAACTCTATAATATAATATATTTATATCGTTATCACAAAGTGTTGTATAATTAAAAATTATTAGTATTTCCAATACCAAATTGTTATCGTACATATTTTTTAACTATATCTTACTAATTAAAAACATGTTCTTTTGAAAATGTAGTTATTAAAAAAATTGTTATTTGTTACAAAGTAACAGTTATATTTCACAGAGATACATTATTTAATGCCGCTTGGGTTAATGTAACTTTACTGTCGTAGCGATTTGACCGTACGGCAAGTTTTGTTTTAACAGTAAGGCATTAAGTAGGATGGAGGAAATAGGTAAAATCAAATCTACATATTTCTATTTTAATAATGTTCATTTAATGTGCAATATCATCAGCATGACCTTGTTCGCTCGAAACCTTTTACCAAAAAAATATACGTGAAACGTCTCCGATGATAGATTGACCCTACGAAAGAACATATGTAAACAACCTTAGTATTTACAAACAGAGGCTGGCGTCGCAGTCACTAATGCCAGTATCTATCTGTTAGATGGATAAAGTAGTGAGTAATCATGTAATTACCTTGTCATGTTGGACACAACGATCGTACGTAAAATTGAAAACTGAAACCGTAGAAATTTACTGTAACCAGAATACGTAATGATGCCACTAGAAAAATTTATCAGTACAAGATATAAAGCAAAATAATTAGCTTATTAAAACTGTTACACTTACGATAAAATTTTGTAAATTATCATTGAGATTTTATACGGAATTTAATTACATTCTAATATCAGTTTCTTTGGTATCATGATAATAACACTCTTTTTGAAGTTTTACGGTCTCCATTTTCGTAAATACTACACACCAGTTTGTAAAATCTATCGCTTCCTCACCTGCACTGCGTAGTAATTCTGCAGGTACCCCGTTTCTTCATTCAAATTCTTTAATGCTTTATTAAATTCCGATCTCAGTATTAGTAACTAAATTAAATACTTAATTAAATTTAATCTAGTATTAATGTTTTAAAAATTTATTATTAGTTCGCTAGAAAATAGCGACAGCTAATAGCTTCCCCACTATGGATTTCTTAGAAAATTTCTGCCATGTAAGGGATACAAAATTAATATATTACCCTAATAACAGATTTTAAAATTAAACTGAGTTAGTTTAACATAACGTACTAATAAACAGTGCTGCTTGAATACTATAGTTACTCGTATGTTTAAAAAATAGAGGACCCACAAATTCGGGGAGAAAGAACGTGCTAATTAATGACAAAAGGTTTTCAAGTTAAATTGAGTAAATGCGTAAATCAAATTAAATAATAAAAAATTATTAATCCTTTTTTTTGTCTTTACTCATTTGGCCGGTTTGATGCAGCTCTCCATGGTATATTTCTAACTGAAAGCTCGTTTTGCCTGAGGTATTCAGCATTTTATATCCTTCTTACTTCGTCCATCTTTAGTAATTCTCCTTCCCAAATAACAGAATTCTTCTAACTCCATAATCTTTTCTCTTGCTATTTTTATATTCAGCAATCCATTTACATTATTTCCAGTACATATCATTACTTTCGTTTTGTTCTTATTTTCATGTGGTAGTTTGCGTAGCACTTCATCCACGCCATACATTGTTTCTTCTAAATCTTTTTTACTCTCCGCCAGAATAACTTCATCATCAGAAAATTGCAGCATCTTTATCTTTCTACCTTGCATTGTTACTCCGGATCTAAATTGTTCTTTAACATCATTAACTGCTAATCATATGTAAAGATTAAAAAGTAACAAGGGTAGGGAACATCGTTGTCTCACACCCTTTTTTTTTTTACTGTTTCTTTTTGATGCTTTTCGAATCCCAATTGCAGTTTGGTTCCTGTAAATGTTAACAATTTTCTTTCATCCTGTACTTCAACACTAAATTTGTTAAAATGCTGAACATTTTATTCCAGTCTACGTTATCAAATACATTTTCTAAGTCTACAAATGCCACGTACGTTGGTTTGTTTTTCTTTAATCTTCCGTCTACTATTAATCGGAGGGCTGAAATTGCTTCCCTTGTCCTTATAAATTTCGTGAAACAAAATTTGTCTTTTCCTAACACTTCTTCCATTCTCCTCTCAATTCTTCTGTACGGAATTCTAGTTTAGATTTTTGATGCACGAATAGTTAAAACTAATTGTTCAGTATTCTTCATATTAATCTGCTTCTGCTTTCTTTGGTATCATGATAATAACAACACTCTTTTTGAAGTCTTACGATCTCCATTTTCGTAAATACTACACACCAGTTTGTAAAATCTATCGCTTCCTTACCTGTACTGCATAATAATTCTGCAGGTACCCCGTTTCTCCCATTCAAATTCTTTAATGCTTTATTAAATTCCGAGCTCAGTAATGTACCTCCCTTTTCATCTTCTTTGACTTCCTTTTCTTCCTCTATAACACCAGTCTTTAATTCATTTCCTCCGTATAACAACTATAATTGTTACCGCTTAAAAACTATTAATAATATTAAGCTTTATTTATGCGAGTTCAGAGCCACATTTAATTCAAATAAAATAATAAATGAAGATTCATATAATTATATTACTAATACACAAGTATAATAATAAAGATTTCATTTTATTTGTAAAATCCAAAAATAAATAAAAAATAAGGAATACCACTCAAATGGAGATCCGTCAAATTTATCAAGCTGAATCGTCGACGTTAATAATCTCACTCTATACAATTTTTTAAAACTTTCTTAAAAATCTTTTAGTGGACTTCATTGTACGAGTTTCCATTTTAATATACTTTATAGGAGTAAACAGGACTTCAACAACTAATTTGGGATTCAAAGAAGTGAAGAAATAACCAATCTCATCTCAAGTATCCATCCCTAGGAACACTTTCAATAATTTATTACTATTTATTAATTGCTTTCCATCGGTTTCTATATAAAGAAAATAACTATACTCAACCTTTATAAAATTCTAAGGAATGGGTTAGTGATGCGTTTGGATTAAGCATTTACTATCTTATTCGTAAAATGCGTTTCGATACGCGGGCTATAAATATCAACAGATTTTATTACAAGATTTCAGAATTAAACTGAAGTATAATGCGGTGTACAGATCACCTGACATTCCATACTTTTAAGGACACCAAAATTTTATATAATTAGCAGTAACTTATTGGCCTCTGGACGAACTAGACACCATCGATTGGCTGGAATCATTTATCTCATAAAAATGTTATTTAAATCTCATCGGGTGACTGTAATTTCAGGAAGATGCCAGTTTATATACAATATCGTGCAGCTGATACAATAGCAACATAATATTAAGTGAAAGCTCTTATAATTTTTAACGTAGAGTGATAATTTTCTAATTTCTACTGATTACTATTTAAGCTTCTCACAACTATTCTTGAGCACAACCACCGATATACATTGCCACGGTGTCTTATGAAAACCGTTACTCCACCACATTAACTTACCCCGTGATTCTCTGCGCTATCGATATCGATATCAACTGACAAAGGATTAATCGTCGTATTCTGAAAATAATTTCAAGTTTGGGACACAAAAATAAATAAAAAGTTTTTTAACTTTAAATAAATATATCAATATTTCATTAAAAAAAAAAAAAATTAATAAAATTATTTCTCTCCCGAACCCATAATTAATTGTTATAAATTCCAAACGAGCAAAGTAATTGGAATATCATTCAAAATTGAATAAATAATATAAAAATAAGGAATAAGAATTAATTACTTACATAATATCTAGTAGTAAAAATAAATGCAGTAGGCAGTTTTGGTTTTCTTTTAAGGCAAATAAAAACCTAGGAACAAGAAAAAAACAAACAAAATAAAATCAACCACACAATGTAATTTAACTTTGAAAAAAATTACACTAGAGAAATAAAAAACAATATATACAAACACCGTGTCCATAAAATAATAGTGGAGGTTTTAAATGGTTATATATTCCGAACAGGCATTGTAAAGAGATGAACTAAACGTTAAATAAAAAAGAAACACTTTAAGTACCTTACTTGTTAAGTAGATTTTGATGTGTGCTCCGTTAGTTTCGCTGCAGACATCACGACTATATTCAGCTCTTGCCAAACTTGGCAGAAAACATACGGCGTGATAGAAGAACCAGCCTTAGTGATCTTTTCTTTTAAATGGTCTAGATTTCGAACTTGATCGGAATTGACTTATTTCTACATTACTCAAAAAATACAAATCCAAGAGGGCAACAAGGGTAGTAACCCACCCTTGTAGTTCAACCGATCGCTGAGGAAATAGTTGATTAAAAAAATCCAGCATGATTTCGGCAAAATTAGGACGAGCTCTGATTAACTGAAAAAAGGAATTACGGTAGCTTTCGCACATATAAACTTCCAGTGTTTCTATTTCATTTAATTTATATCTTACTACAACACTTTGTTCTGTAACTGTAACTATTTAAACCTCACTATTATTTAACGGACACGCAAAATATACGGAAATATATATCAAAAAATCATCGGTAGATCTATTTTAATTTTTATTTCTTAACTGAAAATGGAATTTGGGGCACTGCATATTCTTCTAACACATCCAGGAAGACATTCCTCGTTATTGTTTTTTTTTCAGCAAAACAGAAGGGGCCAATAACTCCGTCTCGCCTAATAGCACACCACACATTTACTTTTACACCGTCGTGCTGATGTTCAATAACGGCAAGTAGAGGTTCAGTACCCACATATGATCATTATGCCGACGTACTCGTCCAGAAACATAAACTTTTCTTGATCATTGAAAATTAACTAGTTTAAAAAATCATCATCCTACTCTAATGTGTCCAGAATTCATAGCAAAATAAAATCGTTTAACTTCGTCCTGCCGATAAAGTGTTTGTTACACCTGAATTTTGTACGCAGTGAAACGTAACCGCCTTTTTAACAGATTGTGATCAGCAGTTTTAGGAATGCCCAATTGTCTAGAATACTTCCGCATGAATTTTTTCAGGCTACGCAAGAAGATGACTAACGCGCACGTGCTGCTTGCGTGTATTGAAAACACGAAGCGCATGCGCTAGCTTTCGGGTACATAAACTTGACGTTTCTTTTTCATTTAACGAACAATTTATATCTCTACAACGTTTTGTTTCGAAGATGTAACTACTTAAAACCTCACTATAATGTTACGGACACACTGAATACATATCAAAGAATTATCAGAAGATCTATTTTAACTTTTATCCTCAGCCAAAAAGGACATAAAAAACAGATAATTACAAATATTTCAAGTCATTTTGACATAGAATTATAAACCGATTTGCCGATCTCCATGGTGGAATGGTAAACTCTCGGGCTTTCATGAAATCTCGAGTTGTAATTCCGGTCAGGCATGGCATTTTTTATACTCTACAAAATGTCTACTTCATAATTCTCATGCACACGCTTCCAATTTATGCAGTGAATTAATCATAGAAAAAAAATCTTAAAATGATTGGTTACCTGAGTTTTTACAGATTTGAAATCTATAAGAGGTGTTTATAACACAGACGAACAAGTGAATTATTACTGTAACAAACTCTTTCGTGGTTAATACTTAAACAATACCAAGGACGTTGTCTAGTTCACTAACTTATAACAGTCGGGTTAATTTTTCTATGAGTTTAACTTAAAACTCTCCTCAATAGATGGAATGTGATTTTTTTTTTTTTTTGTATAAACTTAATGAAATTTTTATTATCCGTTGTAATATCATTATTGATTTTTTTTTTGTTTTTAGAAAAAAAAACCTGAATAAAAAATTTAAAAAACCTTGCTTTTATACTTTTTAATCTATCGCCATTTTATACACAGATACCTTATTCGTTTCATTCTAAACTTTTAAGTCCAACTTAGGTAGGGGCAACAAAAAAAGTTAGCTTTCTAATAAAAATTAAATTCCCCCAAAAAAATTTTTTTGCCTTTCATACGAAAAAAAAGCAGAAAAATAGCAATAATCTCGATTGTACTCCGATGATGTGAAACCAATACTAAATTTCCAAACCGTCAACAAAGATATAACAAAATTAATACAAATAAAACTCTATTTCTGATAGAAGTTACCTCAATTTAGTGTGTCTAATTATTTCGCTGGAATTTCTATTCGATGTAACTTCATCCTTAATCATCATTTAAAACTAGATTTCACATCGATAATCACCATTTTCAGAGGCATTATTTTGAGTTATTCCGACGAACGTGTAAAACAAATTACAGCAATTATATATTTGTTGCATAAATATTTTGCCCCTGAGATATTTTGCCGTATGTGTGCATGCGCGTATATTGTTTCCTTGTAATGACACGAATAAAATCACGTGGATTGCCGATAAGAAATTTAATTATTATAAATAATAATTCGCCTGTTTAATTTTTATCTTGAAAATACATTAAAAATTTTTAATTCTGTCGAGTAATTAGATTTTATTTTACAGATTTAATAAATTTATTTTTAATAGATTCAAAAATTAGTTGGATTTCTTTATAATAAACTAAATTATTTAGACTCGTTTAATTTATTGATATTTACAATAACACAAACTAAATCGTTCATCAGTTTTTTTTTAAATTTCACAAGAAACTTTGTTTTTAATATTATTAAGTGTTGTTTGTTCGTTTGTTTTACTGCAACAAAGGATGTTGTACAAATTTTTTTCATTTTTTTTTTTTTTTTTTTTTTTTACTCAATCTATAAAAATGTAACCCTGTATTTACAATTCCTATGAACATACATAGATCTATATATGTATACGTATGCGACACCGATACACGTAAAGGCTCACCCCTTTATCATATATGTGTTTGTAAACTTTTATTATTCATATGAATTTCCCTAAATGGTTAAACGAATTAGTATGTGTAGTGAATTTTATTTTTATTATTATTTTTTTTTTTTTTTTTTTTTTTTTATCTTTTCGATGTAATAGTAACATATTCTATGTCAATTTTTAAAACAGTTTTAACCGTATAAGCATATACATATATCTGTTTCAAAAAACAAGTAACAAAATGTAACAAAAATTAAATTTCTGTTGCTTCTGTTATGTGTGTTGTCAAAAAAATAAAAATTAAAAAAAAAAAAGTAATAAAATAAACAATATCAAATACGTTTAGCCATACTACTCTGGTCCCATATTATTTTATTTGTTTGATCAAAAGACATGTCGAACTATGTTATATTTTTTACCCTTTAAAAAAAAAAAAAAATAAATTAATTACTGTTCAGTTTAATAAAAAAATACATTTAAAAAACTGTATAACAGTAATAGTAAGAAACAGGATGAAAATTATTTAGTCGCTTAAACTCTATCATGTTAAGGTTTATGTGTTTATATCGAGTTAATTTTACCCTTTTAAATTTAAGTGTCGCTTATTTATTTGGTTTAATTTTACAAACATATTATTTGTTCATCTGTTGCCTTTTATTTAATATTTGTTTATATAGGAACATATATCACTTGTTTTCAGCGATTTAAGCCGCATAACTATGATATATTTATCATTATCAATCATAAAGTTCACAATTATCCTCCTTATTCCTGATTTGCTGAGTAAAACCTAAGCAGCGCTGAAGAGGTGTTTCAAGGGTAAACATATGAATTAAAATGTTTTATTCCTTAACGTTCAGAAGCATAAAATAAGAACTTATGTTTGGTCAATACCCAAACAAAAAAGATGATTGTTACAATTTTATTGTATTTACGTACAATATTCCGATTATACCAGTCGCTTTACGTCCTCAACGAGGAATTTTTAACAGTCATAATGAAAATAAAAAATTAATGGTTGCCTTATTTTTATGCCCCATTACTCTTTTGTTATCACGAATAAGAAAAATAATAAGGAAAACAAAGGAAACGTATTCATTTATACATTTTTAATCCTAATTCTTTAATCCTAACTTATAGATTTAGAAAAGGCATTTGATAACGTAAACTGGAATAAAAGTTCAGAATTTTAAAAAATGTAAGGTTTAAGTATAGAGAAGAACAATTGCTAACATTTACAGGAACCAAACTGCAACAGAAATAATCGAAGAACATACAAAAGAAGCGGTAATAAAAAAGGGAGTCCGAAAAGGATGTTCTCTATTCCTCTCTATCCTCGTTACTTTTTAATCTTTACATAGAACTAGCCGTTAATGAAGTTAAAGAACAATTTAGAACCGGAGTAATAGTGCAAGGTGAAAAGATAAAGCTACGATTTTCTGACGATATAATAATTCCAGCACAGAGTAAAAAAGATTTAGGAGAAACCTTGAATGGCATGAATGAAGTCCTATAATAACTACCGCATGAAAATAAACATGAACAAAACGAAAGTAATGAAATGTAGTAGAAATAATGCAGATGAACCCTTGAATATAAAAATAGGAAGAGAAAAAATACTGAGATAGAAGAATTTTGTTATTTGGGAATTAGAATTACTAAAGATGGACGAAGCAGGAGCGATCTAAAATGCCGAATAGCACAGGTGAAACGAGCTTTCAAACAGAAATATAATTTGCCTACACCAAAAATTAATTTAAATGACAATGTTGAAAGATATTGCAGCAAATCGATGAAAAAAAATTTGGAAAAATATAGTTAAAAAAAGAGACAGACTTATAGGTTACATAGTAAGGTATTCTGGAATAGTTGCTTTGATATTGGAGAGACAGGTAGATGGGAATAATTGTGCAGGCAAACAACAGTTGGAATATGTAAAACAAGTTGTTAAGGATATAGGATGTAGGAGGTATACCGAAATGAAACGAACTGGCACTAGATAGGGAATCTTGAAGAGTTCCATCAAACCAATCAAATGACCGAAAGGCAAAAAAAAAATCCTAAGTAAAGTTTACATCCGTATGAAACGCTTTAAAATTTTTTTTTAAAACATGCCCTATCTCGTAAATTTTTTTTTTCTAATGTGTACGATGCATATATTTGTTTACAATTAGAAACACCACCATTAAATAACGGCATAAGGGAAAATTGTCATCTTTTTAAAGGCGGATGACGATAAAATTTAGTAAATACGGGAAGGATGGAAAAGTCGAACTTAGAATAATCTCGAAGAAAAAATTCTGCGGTGTTAGTTTTGTATAAGAACAGCAAGTTTATCTCTAATTAACGTACCATTATAAAGTACTTTTGTATTATAATTATCTAAAAATGACTAGATATAATTTATTCTAAGCACGATATTTATATAAGTTGTCAATTTGAATTAAAAATCAATGGATTGGTCTAAAGGAAACAACAATAAACATATTTTATTTATTTTAGGAAAATTATTTATTTATTATTATATTTTTTTATCATTTAAATTGAAGAATAAATAAATTAAATACAAAAACAGAATTCCATATAATAAAAAAACGTAAATACTCCATAGGTTGGATTAAAAAAAAAAAAAAATTAATTAAACATTTCACCGCATACAGAAAAAGAAAACAATATATTAAAGAAAATTCTTCCTAAAAGTAACTAATAAAAAAAAGGAAGAAAAAATTATAAATACTCGGGACAAAAAAATGCTAAAACAATTTTTTTTTTCTTTAAATGTACTGCTATGACAAGATTGCGTGTAAGACGTGCATAAATTAACTCGGTACTTATTATTTCTATACAAGCATTACTAGTAGAGAATTTGCTATTTTCCGCCGCGCCACGGCATGCTGGTTAGTGGTGCAAACAAATTACCTTAATGTAAATTGGATGTTTTACGAGATAAATTAAAAAGACTGAAAATAATTTAAGTCTACAATTAATAATAACGAGTTAAAAAATAACAATAATAATAAAAATATAACGTGGTAACTACCGGTTTTAATAAAAATGTTCAGTATTTTTCACGTATAACAATATGCTTTTTAATAAATAAAACCTGAATTAAAAAAATATCTAAAATTATATCACAAAAATTTGTATATATTGGAGCGAAGTAATGTATAATTATAAGAACAGAGAGAGCCGTTTCTGATAATGGCAAACGATTCCCATGAAAAACTATGGTAAGCATCGGGCTTGAGTTTAATATCTTTTCAGTCAACTAAGTAAAATCATCTTAGAAAACTTTGTAATAAATAGAATCCATTAGGATGAATACCTTTACTAAATTGGAATTTAAAACGAAAAAAAAATTACGATAAACGAAACGAAAAAAAATAAAACAAATTAATAAACGAATAATACAAAAGGTAATAAAGAAAAAACCAATATTCTTCAATATCTGTATCCAGTATTCAGGAACAATTTCAATAATTTGCAATGAATTGTAAAGTAATAATTAAGTCTTAAAGTAATATATGAAACATCCTTAACACAAGAACTAATAATTTGACACATTAGAACAATCTTGTGAAAAAAATAACACCTAAATTACCTTTTTATCCTATAAAAAATTTCCACGTTTCATCAAGATTGATAATAAGTATATTTCATACTAGAACAATACTAGAGTTAATAAGCATGATAATTAATGAAGAATGCAAATGGATGGAGAGGAAAGGAAATTATGATGGTTAACAATATAATTTTGATAGCCATATCTAAGGAAGAACAAAAGTAATTGAGAAGAACAGGAACATATTAGTAAACGTTAGGAGAAGACAAAAACAAGAACAAAACTTTAGTATTCAACGATGTAGATTTAGAACCTAAGAAAAGACTGGTAAAATATTTCGAGTTTTCTGCTATTCGTGTGTAAAAGGAAATGAAAAGACTGAATCTACAGAAATAAGGGAATAGATAAAGATGAATATAATTTAAAAAAATGAAACGAAAAAGAGTTTGAACAAAGAGTTTATGAACGATAATACATTCCGATAAATAATCAACAGAAAAGAGGATTGAAAATGTAATCGATAGAAAGGATTAATAAAAGGTCTTCATTAATAAAAGGATTGATAAAAGGACATTGGAAATAGAAAACAAGAGAACCTATAGATGTAAACGAGAGCTGGCGCAAGAAAAGTAATAAACATGAGCGGATATTTAATACCGATGGTGGCCACTCAGGGTAACATCTTATGCTGATGATTACGACATACCAGCTTATGGTAACATATTTGATGAAAATGGAGTACAGTTTCATCAAATAAATTCTGGCAACACCATTAATGAGAAACTAACAAAATCACAGCCAAACGGAAGATATTTCTGAAAACAGAAATTTTTCGCGATTACAATACATCCTTTACTTTGTACAAGAAAGTAAAAAGATGAACAAGGAAAGATTCGCAAGAAGCATCTAAAAGTGGGAGATGAAAAGATTAACAGGCGCGTTCAGTAACTGATGGTACGCTTAGGAAGTCTAAAAAAGGTGATGGAAAAGAAATAGTGGAAATAGACAAGGACCGAGTGATCAACGTCCCAACAATGAGCGGGATAAAATATAACAAATTAAGAATAATAAACTGCCTTCTTTTGTTTTCTGAGACTTTATTCCATCAATTCTTACTATTCTATTACTTTGTTACATCAGAATTAAATTCTTTAACAGTTTTGATAATAACATTTACGCATTTATTAGTCAATTAACAAAGTTATTGTACTTTTATTTTCGCCATACAGTTTTCGTTTTTGTTTTACGTTGGAAATCATGAAAACTATTAAATACAGTTGGGGGACCTGTTTTATTCGATTTTTCATGTCAGTAAAGGTAAGAAACCATCAAGTTTAGTCTAATTCAACGCCTAAAAATCATTTTCATTTCGTTTTGATTAGCCCTAACTTGATAAGAAACAGTTTTCGGACATTTGTCTGTATGAATGTTTTTCCTTATTTAGAATCAGTCACCAAATTATTTTCCTTTTTTCTCTGAATCTCCTATATATATCTACGTAGTAGTTTTACAGAAATCATTGCTTCATCAAAACGTTTATTTACAGAATTTAATTAAAAACACAATTAATTAATTTAAAATTAATCTTGATATATAGAATCAATGTCAACATTACAGTTAACAAACTTTTGTACATTTCAAATTATGTTATGAGATTTTTTCGCAAGTAAACGTACTTATCAGAAAAGGAACAGGCTACCCAATTACCGATGATCTTTTGGCACTTTTGGGAAGGCAGATTAGAAGTAATGTACCAACAAAGACGTTCCAAGTTAGACTAAATTTATGGTCTAATCCATTCGTTTTCAAAGTAAGCGATAACTCTCCCTTGTGGGAGCGTAGAAGGCTCACAGAAAATTGGGGGCGTTCAGGCGGTTTAGGAAGGCGATATCTGATTAAAAATAAGGCAAAAGTTAAATTTTCCTGATATTTCAACTGAAAATTAAATACCTAGTACATCGTACAAAAAATTTAAGGGACACTTATATATTTTATGATAAAAAATGATAGTATTGAAAAATTACTTTAACTTCGCAACCAAGAGGTAGAAAGAGAGTAATAATAAAAAATTCAAGCTGGAATACTCTACTTTTTGAGGTATAGTTCAGATTTCAAAAATCATCAAATTAAAAAATAAAATCAATGAGAAAAAAGTTTTGAAAATTTGTAAGTTTTTCTTCGTATTTGATCGAGCGTTTGGGGGAAACGAAATTTTCTCAGTAAACTGGATTAAAAAGCTTAAGACTTTAGTTATAATTGCTTCTTTTTTTTTTTTTTTTTGTATGACTACGATATTTTTGAATCGAAATATTCCACTTTAAAGAGAAAAGGCCACTTTTGTCTTTAATGCTGCATATATACCGATCTAACCAATGTATTGACAAAAATAAATATGAAAATTGGGTTTTGATCTAGGTTTAATGACAAGTTGTGAGGTTTTTAACATAGCGTTGCAGTTTTTGGCTTTAGTTCATTTTGTGCCCACGTACTGAAACCTTTATAGATTGAAACTGCAATATGTATCACCCGCTCTCAGTTTAACCTAAGATCTCAATCACAGTTACAGTCTCAATCACTAAAGATTTCAATAGCTTACAAAATAAACAAAATCTGCAACGCTACATTAAAGACCTTAAATTATTGTATTATTACATTGAATATGCAATCACTACTATTGTTATATATATACAGAGTGTATGTATCAAAACTGCACGGCAATCTCTCGGAAACGGATTTTATATCTAAAAATAAGAAAAAAGTTTCCAATAAACATTGCCTGAAAACGTTTTAGAAAAACTAGAAAATTGCCTAGAAAAGTGCAATTCTCGTCTTTGATTTTTGCGGTTTTTACCATTTTTCTCAAAAGCCGCAAAGAATAGTGTTGGAACTAATTTTATTGAATTTTTCAGGCTAAAAAACATAAGAAACCATAACATTTAC
>JAAAKQ030477687.1:0-22779 GCA_010016005.3 Zanna intricata
ACTGAGATACAAGCGCCACTATCAAATGATTCGGTTATTTCACCGAATCGGTGAATACGGTTTCTGTTGGCAAAACCGAATGTTAATTCCACCGTATACGATGATTTTACCGTATACAGTTAACATCCGAATCGTGTGAACGTGCTCATGCTTAGTACATGCGCCACTACTATAGACCGTGAAAAAACCTATACGGGAAAACTACCGAAACCGTATCGTGTGAACTAAGGCTAATAAAGGTACCCACTCATGATCTGGTATATGCGTATATACATTCACCAAATGCAAATGTAATGATTAAAATAATATTTGTTTATTTTTAATGCTTTCAGTCACTACATAAAATATGATATCTATTAGATAATTCTTCTCTCAAAAATAGTTATACATTTAAATACGTATCTTAATTACCTGTTTTAATTCCTTACGAATACTTCTTGTAATATCAATACTTCTTTTATATATTGGTTTAATAGCAACAATACTTCCTTTGTATAATCCAATTTGGGTGAAGGCCTGTTTAGGACTTAAATCAGGTACTAGACTTTGAATAACACTTTGCCTGCAAACCTGAATCTGTAAAAAATAATTTTACAATAATATATAGTTAAATGTATGTACCTTCAACTATTTAACGAAATCTTCAAGTTTAAAGTTTGCACTAATTTACGGCGACTGCAGATTAAAAATTATTTAACCAAAAAGTTAAATTCACAACGGTTACTGTGAATGTCTCTTTCAAAGATGTTTTACATTAGTGAAATTTTGCATTTTATTTACTTTTTTTTTCCATTTTGTCAGGGGATGCAATCTATTACTATACACAGGACTTTCCTTTTTATGAGTCACAGAATTATATAAAACTTTTATGATGAATTTTTCAAATGAAATAACAAAATGAAAAACTAAATATAAAACAATCCAAACAATACATTAAAATATAAATAGATAAATAAAGATGCAGATGTATACTAACAGAAATAAATGATACAGATTTTTTTGTTTAACATATAATATTTGTAATTATATATAGTTTTGTTAATTTATATTTTTATTTTATTTTTAATTTTTATATAATATATAAAATATTTTTGTTTACACAAATAAATATTCTATAAATTAATAAATATATATTATATAAATATTACATGAAATATAAACCAACAAAACACAGTAATTAGATAAGTTAAACTTACCATAATAATTTCCAAAAACCAGTTTTCGCGGTATCCCGCGTCTTCAGTCTGTATTAAATTCTACATCTATTACATTAAAACTTATTATTTTTAATAATTTGTGGTAATTTTCCGAAATTGTAAAGGTTTTTTTATTGTAAAATTTTAAATAATATTATAAGCGTATATGTAATTTTGCTGTTCAGTACTGAAATATAGTATACAGAGGATTTATAAAAACTGTTTCAAGAATTCAGAGGATGGTCCCCCCACATTAACATAAAGAAAAAACTTTCTATCAACAAACAACTAGAGGAAATGTTTAGTTTACCGGCTTTCCGCCATTTTATATTTTTAACATAAAAATTTATTTATTAGGAATGGTTAATCATAACGATAAGAAATTTTGTATACTGTCAGGATATCTCAAGATTTACTTGTACAAAAATAATGAATCTGATCTTTCAATCTATTTCAAAGTAGCGGCCATATAAACGTTTTAATTTTTAATATTTTTGTAACCCCTGGTTTATATAAATGATATGTTATTACAAAAAATGTTAAGTCTTTTTAACATTAATATCTTTATGTTATCTTATTATATCTTTTTAACATAAATTACAAAGGTAATTTTCATTTTAATCTTTGTTTATTATAATAAATAATAAAGTTAGGCAAATGTTCTTGAAGTGATTCACTCTAGATAAAAAAAAAAAAACAGTTTTCATTTCCTCCCGAATAAAATTAAACAACTCGACACTTTCTCAACTGGAATAATTTTACTGAAGTTATCATGAAATAAATTTCATTAATTAATTAATGAAATATACATAATTAAATAATTAAATATACATAATTAATTTAATAATATTGAGAATATTACAGTAAAATAATAAAAAAAATTAAATAATGGAAGTATTACAATAATAAATAATATTATTATACATAATTTTAAAAACGGCTTTAATCAAAATCCGTTTGACTTCCTAAACCGTTTTCGACTATTTTGCCATTTTCAGGAGGAATTTATTATTTATAGTTAAAAACATATAAAGTTCATGTAATAAAATTAAATACATAACAATTAGCCGTAATTTTTTAATCTTAAAGTCATAAGTTAGTCGGATCTCTAAAACTAATACTCCAGTTATCATTAATAACCACACATATATCGAAAAACTAACAACTTTAAAGAAATAAAAGATCTTACAAATAATGCCTGGTCTTGTAAATTTGGCTTCATTAGTAAAGAAAATATTATTAAATAATGCAGATTAGTACATTTTCGGATAAGCCATTGGCATCGCCAAACACGGCGAGTATAATCTCAAGGTAAAATAGCTTGTACTCGCTTGATAGTGATAGACATTGAGTTACTGCTCACACAAAACCTTCCAAACTGTTTCATTACCAGTATCGAATTCCAGGCCCCAGCTCTATATTGGGACGGTTAGATATTTCATCTAATATACCCTCCTCGAATTCGGATATACATATTGAAAAAAGTCGTCTTGATTTACCACATTTTTCAGGTTTTAAGTTCGTATGTCTCTGAGCCGTCTATGAATGGAAGAACACATTGTGTGAGAAGGTAACAGTCGATTGAGAAAGTGTTTCTGATACAGCCGTCTCGACTCAAATGTGTTGCCACGTGGGAGATTGTAAATTAAACGTTATCAGCCATTTCTAAGTTAGTGTAAATATGATTCACATTACCTGCCATGGTGAATAAGATATGAAAAAAAAAAATTAACTTGTATAACACAGATCAATGTATTCACTTGACCTTATAGCAAACGACTAACTGAGTATTAGTTTTAATCTGCATGTACAACAATGACTTGTTAATTACAACATCTCTTTTAATGGAAATATTAAAACTATTTAGCTGTGTTGGTAAGGACAGATATAAACATGCATGTAACAAGTGTAGAAACATGAGCAATTTACAGGTTCCAACTTGATGTGTACATGCTTTTTGTAATTTGGTATGCATGTATAATATTCGTTGTGAAAGCGTCATGTTCAAACATGTATATGATACTTTGGAACATGTCGCGCGCTCTCAGGAGTATAAAAAAGCCGTAATGGACTTGCCGAATGTCGGTTTAGCTTCGGATGCGAAGCGTGCGTTTGGTGCCTTTATTTAAGTTTTTAAAAGCGTAGTTTCATTGAAAATAATAATAATAGAGGTTTCGATTTTTTCCAGCGGAGTAACTGTTTTTTTTTCAATTAGATCTTTATGGAAAATGAATTAATTTGTGATAAAACGAAGTGAGCCATCTACAACCAGTCTATCGATTGTAACATACCGGGATTGCGATGACGATAACTCGTCATCGCAAGTCAGTTGATTTCGAAGTCTAAGAGTTCTAAGGTTCAAATCCCAGTAAAGGCAGTTACTTTTATACGGATCTGGATACTAGATCGTGGATACCGGTGTTCTTTTCTGGTTGAGTTTCAATTAACCACACACCTCAGGAACGGTCGACCTGAGGCTGTACAAGAGTACACTCATTTACATTCATACATATCATCCTAGTTCATCCTCTAAAGTAATAACTTACGGTGGTTTCAGAGGCTAGAAAGTAAAGAGACTCTATCGATTACACAATAAGAGTTATTTAAATTATGGGTTTTACTTCATTAGATGAAAAGTCACAGTGCGTTCTCTTCTGTGAAAGAATGAACCATCAAAATTAATTCGACAGTTGAAAACTAAACATCCGATCATAAAAGGAAACCTTTGAAGGTTTTTGAAAGAAAATGACGTACTTTGAGAAATCAACAAGCTTCTATTTGTAAATCAAGTCAAACTGATAAAAGTACTTTTGAAGCATCTTATCTCGTAGCATTAAAAAGCAGCTAAAATATCCAAACTCCAAACAAACGCAGAAAACCTCATATAGCCTGCTGCAATTGATATGGTCAGTATTTAAATAGCGAAGGAAGAAGCAAAAAAAAAAAACCTGGAAAAAAGTTCCGCTTTTTAACGACACAGTATCAAGACGAATCTATGAAATGGCTGCTTATGTTCGTGATCAATAATTCAGCGAGCGAATTCAAGTGAATTTTTTAGTATTCAATTAGATGAATCAACAGATGTGGGAAACTTTTTTCAGCTTTTATATTTTGCGAGATATGAATGCGATAGGAACAGATTAATCAAAGAAAATACGTTGTTGTAGTACAAGGTTTTTATAAAAGGTATTATAACTCCCCAAATATATTGAAGTCCACAAAATAAATATATAACTAATTAAAGTGATAAACATTGTTAAATTGTTATGTTAATATTTAATAATGGTATTTTGTTAATAATATTTCATTTCTATATTTAATAATATTATTTTGTTGGTATTATTTCATTTATATATATTAAAAATAATATTTTGTTAATATTATTTCATTTGTATGTTAATAGTATTTAAATAATTCAATCTTTATTATGTGTGAAGATTTCGATCGTGCTAGAAACTCATAGAGAGCACGAGAGAGTACTAGATTCTACTAGAAACAGTAAAGTTGTATTTTTGTTTGAATTGCTATTTTTAATAAAGAATGAATTTTTATTTGGGTATTGGTGTTGATAAAGTTTAGTTTTGTAATTAAAGTAATTATTTGTGTTTATAAATAATGAAGATATTTGTAATAGAAGCTAATAGAACTTAAATATAAATCCGGGTTGAGCGATCTGGATTGGTTCATTCGTGCACGTAGTTCCATGTGGTAACATTGCGCGGAAGTATAAATTGTTTCATATAGATTTTGTTAAGCGTTGTAAGTGTTGTTTGTTTGTTTTGTTGTGTTAAATAAATTATTCTGAGGAAGTTTGATATCGTGTTGGTTATTTGCGAATCATCTTCTCAATATAATTGGCGACCGTGATTGTATTGTTAACTAATTGTGGGGAAGTCGATATCGTGTTACATACGAATCATCCGCCCACGTCATTGTTTACAAATCAGTACCTAGTCATGCAACAGGACAATGTCATTTAATGTTTTTTTATGAAGCTATAAAAACTATACGGACAAAATCTATTGCACTATGTAATAATGGTGCGAATGGGATAACAGGATAGAACAGTGGATTTTTGAAAAAATTAAAAGATCGTCTTATATCAAGGGCGGAATGAACGTACTGCTCCTTCATAGAAATGCTCATGCTAAAAAATATATATATCGGAAAATCTCAAAAATATTCTTTCTAAAGCTGTAAAAATTGTAAATTTTATTAAAAGTTGCTCATTATAGAGTAGGCTATTTGCTAAACTATGCAGTAAAATGAGTGAAGAGAAAAAATCTCTCCTTTTTCATACAAAAGTAAGATGATTACCTCAGGGGAAAGTGTTAACACGATTATTGGAATTTCGAGATGAATTAATATTTTTACAGGGTAAACCATTCTTAGTATTTTTACAGAATAATGAGTTTATGTTGCTGTTGGCTTACTTAGCTAATGTAATTTTTAATTTAAATAACTTAAATATGAATATACAAGGACGTGATAAAAACTTTGATTAATGACTGACAAAATTCATGCTTTCATTAAGAAGCATAATGAACTATTCGCCTTCAATGCAAAAATTTTTTGCTCACTTCCGATTACATTGAGAAATATTTGGGAAGAAGACGCTATTATTCAACACAGTTTGAATAGCATGAAGATGTATGTGCGTGAGCTAAAAATCCAGTTAGCGGAGTATTTCTTGAATGATAAAAATGATTCCTGGAAGAGATGGGTAATGAATCGATTTAGTGAAAACGTTATTGCAGCTGATAAGTAACTAGTTGAGATTTACGACCAGTTCATTGAAATGTCTTCTGACAAAACATTACAACTACAATTCACATCTGAAGATATAGATACGTTTTGGGTTATTCATCGACCTGAACATGAAAAATTAGTCAGAGAAGGATTGAAAATATTAAGCCCTTTTGCCACGTATTACCTTATGAAAAGAGTTTTTCATTCAAGAATTGCGCTAAAACTAAATATAGGAATCATCTTTTATCGCTTGAAAACATTTTACTTTTGTGCGTTTCTAAAATAAATCCACGTATGGAGAAACTTTTAAATGAAAAACATTACTTACATTACATGTAAGTAAGAAAATACTTTATAAAAGAAAGAACTTTCTTTTAATAGTAAGAAAGTACTTTATATAAATGTAAGTAAAATGTTTATAATAAATGATTTTTTATCTCATAACATTATTTCATTATTGTTTACCTATAAAGTTGTAGGCTAATTTCACGACCCCGCTTTAATGTCACCGCGACCCCCAGGTTGAGAAACGCTTATCTAGAGTGACTCACTTCAAGAATTCTTACCTCACTTTGTTATTTATTTTGATAAATAAGGATTTGAAAAAATAATATGTCATTTTCTTTGCCATAAAATGCTTAACATTTTATGTAAAACATAACATTTATATAAACTAGCGGTTCCAAAGATATTAACAGTTGAAATATTTACATGACTTCCATTTTGAAGTGGATTGAGAAATCCGGTTCATTATTTTTAGATAAGTAAATCTCTAGGCATCCTAGCAGTATACAAAATTTCAGCTCGATACGATTAACCATTCTTGAAAAATACATTTTTATGTTAAAAGTACAAAATGCCGGAAAGCCGATAAACTAAGCTTTCGTTTGTTGGTAAAACGTGCTGATATAAGGTTTTTTCTTTATGTTAATGTGGGGCCATCCCCCTGAATTCTTGAAACGGTCTTTATACACTAGTCAACTTTAAACTGTTCTGCATCTCTAAACTGCAAAAAAAGGATGGAAACCGCTCAATAACTTTAAAACTGCTCCAATTCTAAAACTGTAGAATACTGTAACTTTCAGGGTAAACTTCCCAGTAGTTGTAACTCAGATATTTTAGACGGTAACACCTTTTTTGTGCTATATAATTTTAAAGGTCTCTTTAATACAACAAAAACAATGGTATAAATAAAAAGTTGATACGATATCTGTACCAAAAATGGTGTTGCAATAAATTTTGCATTTTGAAAATTACTAAATTTATTAAGTTCAAATAATAAAATTAAATTAAAAAAAAAATTAAAATGAATTAAATTCAAATTTATTTAAAAGTTTAATTTAAATAAAATAAAAAAATGTTTATCTTTTGACAAAAAAAAATCTGGTTTTATTCCAATTTAATGAGTAAATAAATAAAAATGTTGTAACCTAATCTCATGCTAATCAGCTGATCATTGATGGTCTCTTACTATTGTTGCAAAAATTAAAGTTATTTTATTGTTGTGTAATATTCCACTTAAAGTGTAAAATTACAAGTTAATCGTGAAAATTTATTGTGAATGGTTTCTAATTGATTTTGTACTCAATTTTATAAGTTGCTTTTGTTGTTTGCATCTTTTTTCCTTTTTTTGTAAATGTTTTTTTAGTGAATTAGTTTTTTCTGTGCTATCTGCTAACATTGTTATTTACATGTCACTTTGGGAACAGGAGAGAATCGTACTTTTAATGATGAGAGCCTTTCGTGACCTAGTTAAGTTGTATAATGAAGTTCGTGTGTTTCAAGCAACATTTTAATAATTGTTAACCCACTTCAAATGGTACAGTGTCAAAAACCATCAAATGATTTGATAAAAAAAACAGGTTGCATTATTAGTACGGGAAAATCAGGGAGGCCTAAATCTGCAATAAATGATGACAGATCGTTAGAGATTATGCAAGAATTTATTGAGAATCATCATTCTTTGACTCAAACAGCAGTACGAAAACAAAACATTAGCCAAACTTCAGTGATTCAAACATTAAAATTGAAAATTTTAAACCCTTCAAAATTCGTCTCGTGCAAGATCTTAATTAAGATAACTACATATAGGGCTCAGGACTTTAGGGCGATTAGGGATCAGCACTTGAGTCCTACAAAATTATGAACAATATTTGTGCAGATCTTAATTTATTAAATAATATAGTTTTTAGTGATAAGGACACATTTTTTTAAAATGCCAATATAAATCGTCGTATTTGTTGATCCTGGTATCATGAGACAGATACGCAGTATCCAGTCAAAGTAAATGTTTCGCTAGGTATTGTTGGTGGAAGATTCATAGAGACTATATTTATTGATAGAAATTTAAATGCAGTGGAGTATGAGGCGTTGTTTCTCGACTGTATCATTCTAAAAATTCAAAAAGTTGTTGTCTCCAACTTCCAAAACATTTGGTTTTAATAAGATGATGCCCCTGTCTCATTTCCGTCTTCAGATTTGTGAAATTTTAAATACATTTTTTCTAGAAAATGGATTGGCCAAAGAGGTCAAAGGAAATGGATAGAGAGATCATCCAACGGTCACCATTGGATTAAAAAGTTTCCAATGCTGGATACTTCAGAAGTGAGACTGCTTAAAAAGTATTGTTTATCATAATAAGCAGCAAGATATCGATGATTTAAAAAATAGAATTCGAGAATCAGCAACATCCTGAGGAAGTCATTGAATAATGCAAAATCATCTTTTCACAACCGATTGGTACACTGTGAAACAGCAGAAGAAAGACATTTTAAACATTTATTAAATGAAATGCAAGTAAATAAGCGAATGTTATGCTTAATAAATAATTTTTTTTTTACTTAAATTTATTGATAACATCCATTTAAATTTTTATAAATTTATTTTTTTGTGATAATAGTTCCTTAAATTATCAATATAACTTGGGTACAGACATTGTATCAACTTTTTACCTATACCATTTTTCTTGTCTTAAAGAGACCGTTAAAATGATGTATCACACAAAGGGTATTACCATTTAATATATTTGAGTTACAACCCCTGGGCGATTCTCTGAGAAGAGATTGAAATTTTATTTCTCTTCAAAAGATAAAGTAGTTGACCAATAGCTTATACTGAGAGTTAAAGTATTCTATCTGGAATTGCTTTAAAATTGTAGAGGGATTTCTGTACTTTTGACTCGTCTATAGATATATAAAAATATAGAGTTTTATGTACATGCTAAGTTTTTGATATGGTGAAAGAACCCGTAAGCAGAAACTCCATAAAAAATTAACATTTTTAATTCTTAACTGATTTCTGTGAGTTTGATTGGATAAATACAGCTTATTATGATAAAATATCTTCATTATGATTTAAGATAATGAGGATGTTTTATCCTCATTATGGATAAAACATCCATGATAAAACAGGTGAAAAGGTCGCTGTACCTTAGCTAGTTTACATGACTTTGATTAAAACAGGTATAAGACAATACAATAATGTTTTTTGTCCCAAAAAAAAAAAAAAAAAAAAATATATATATATATATAAACCTTTCTTAATCAGTTAGCAAAGGAAAATATTAGTCATATCATAGTAATTGAACTAACCATGCTGTTTTTTGCAGATGTTTCAGTAGTAGGTATAATAGTTACATCACGTATATCAATCTTCCACAATAAACAAGCTAGTTTCTGTTCATAACGATAATATCTAAAAAGGAAGAAATTTTGATAAGCAAAAATAAAACACAATTTTAATTAAGCCTTTTTAGATTTAAACATTAAGTAACTCTACAATGAAAAATTAAATTATAGTAAATTATAATTTTAATATCGATTGTTATTGATAATATTGGAAAAAACTAAGTATGTTATAATAAAAATTTCATTATTAACAAAAAAAATCTTAATAATGACTCAGTGAATTTAATTACTTCAGACAATTCTTAGATGAGAATTTAAGAAATTGAATATTAAATCATATTTAAAGAGTGCTTATTTCTATTATGACAACTAGAAGGAAAAATTTTGATTCCTGATTTCATAGTTTTCGTAACAGATTGTTCATTTCACAACAATAAAATAAAATTTTTATAAGGTACATGTATACCTCTTGTTTTGTATTCAACACCACAAAAATATTTTTAATGTATTTCTTTTATAAAATATTACACTTAAAATTAGGATTGTAAAATCTCAACACATTATTTGAAATTTAAGCATGTATTTTAATCACAAGCTATGGTTGTTATCCCGTAGCAGTAATCTGTAACTGAGAAACCAAGGTAAAAGGCAGATTTAAGATTATTTTTGGGAGAACAGTTTGTGAGAGCAAAATAATAATGGGAAGTGAAACAATTAATACTTCAAATTAAAGATTAGATCAGGTTAATGACTAGACAAACCTGCTTTATTAAGTATTACAACAGAGTGTTTTCTCTAACTTTAGCTAAGAGAAATAAGTGGAATCTCAACCATGACGTACACAAAGTTAATTTCTGTTGTAAGAATTTTAATAAACTTGTCCAATGCCAATGAACATATCTCTCAAATTTGTAATTGAAAGTATAAAATTATTCATAAGCTGTCTTAGAGCTTAGTTGCAATCGATATTTTACAAATGTTAATTTTACAAATGTTAAATATTCCATTATTTTTAAATGTCAAATTTAATCTTAAACAAAAAAAAAAAAAATCATTTTCAACTCAAAAAACATTTTTCTTCTGCCTTTAAGAGTATCCCTTTTTAGAAGCTTTAGAAATGATAAAACCTAATGGTCTACACCATACACTTTAAAAATCTTAGATGCCTTAGTAACACTTATAAATAAAAAAAAACACTTATGATGGATGTGTTGACTTTTAAAAATGCAGGAATTTATTTCAATGATTATATTAGAAACTGTGATGCAAGTGATTGCATTATATGCATTAAGGACTCCACTTGATGTACATGAACCTCCACTATCTAAGATTAGTCAACTTAAGAATGAACTATAATTCTCCACCAAATACTTATTACAAATATTGACATTAATTATAAAATAGATTTAAATAAAATTTTTGTTATAAAAATCAAATATCTTGGGGGATTTGAAATTTAAATAGTAAATAATAAAATGTACTTAATAAGAACAGATGCACCAACAGCAAATAGTAATATTATTGAAAATAGAGTGATATCCATCTTCCATCTACTTGTTTTAATGCAATAATCTCCTCTAAAGCCACATTTGGGTTCTGCAACTGGCTGTTTCCCACCAACCCATTGAATACGCTTATCATCATAATATTTAAACTCCTAAAACAAAAATTAAAATTAAATATTTAAGTTTAAAAAAAATATATGTTGATGTAAAAAAAAGAATAATGTAATAAAATCTGATATCAACTTTTACTTTACAAAATATTGCACACGTAAGAATTATATTTTTTATCAAAATGACAAAATACACTCATAATCAAAATTTTATAAAATAAAAAATCAATAAATTACTCATTTTTAGCTTTATTATCAGTGTTTATTATGATAAAGGTACAGTACAGTAGCTAAGAAAATATCTTTCTAGCTGTGAATTTTCATGAATTTTGAAAGGGAGTCGTTTAAAAAATTTATTTTAAAATAAATATTTTGATTTTGTGTTTTTAATACTTCATCTTTTATTAAAATATTTAATTTTAATTAAAATTTTTCTTGAATAAGTTTACTATTTAAAAAAATTAAACAATCTTTTGATTGTTTTACTTCTTTTTTCTTACGTGTTTTTGTAATTGTTAGTAGTTCATAAGGTGAAGATAGGACTATTTTTTTTCTGGATTTTGGAGATTGGGATTTGGTAGAATTTTCATGGTCAGATGCTTTTTTGATACCAACCTATAGTGAAATGTGATAAGAAAAATTTGAATGTATGAGAAATGTTACACTTTGTCAAGATTTATGACAAAACATGTTAATAATAATTTGTTACCACATGCCTTAACCTAACATCAGCGGACGCAACGCACGATAAGCTCGGATGTCAGCGGGAGTGCAGTATACGTACTTGCGTACACAGGCAGCACTCCCTCCACGTAGCTAGCTTATCGCGCAGATCCCCTACCATATCGGCACTGCGGCCCCACCATACAGGCTCCAATAAAGGAAGCTTCACTGGCGATAGAAGTTTCCTGGACGGCAAAACGTGGAACCACGAGACGGATGCCAGCATCCTCGCTGGAGGAGCAGGCCTGGCCGCCCCGCCGAGGGAGCCGTTGGATGTGGACGCTACCTTTCCGCTCCAGCTCGCCGAGCTTCAATCGCCCTGGCCGGCCCAGGGTGGGATCGCTTGTGATCCCACCCTGGGATCACAAGCCGCACCGGCGCCGCCTTAGCCGCACCGGCGAAAGACGACCGAAGCCGACCCGACACTGCGGGGCTCTGGGGTCTCCACTGCCACGCTGTAGAGGGAACCCAACTGCCGCTGAGGAGAAGCCCGGTCTGATTTCAATGGACGAGCCGCAACGTCCTAGCTACAGCCGAGCCGACTTCGTCGGAGACATCTTCCGGACCCAACAGTTCTCAGAGCGAACACAAAAACGGCCCTTTTCAGGGCCACCACTCCAGCTCAGGGCTATAACAAGGTTTTAGATTACGAGTCGTCGAAGCCATTCAGCGACAAAAACAGCCCTTTCCAGGGCCACCAGAAGTTTTTAAAGTGCTGCCGAAGCCATTCGGGGTCAAATTATATTAGAAATATTAAAACTACTGCAAAATGGAAAGGTGATGCAATTTTTTTGTTTCTCACACCATGAATATAATAGATTATCTGGATTTTGACTATTCAACTACTAAGTCAAGTAACTTACTTGGCTTTAATAACTGTTAAATTATTAATTGATTATGTTTATAGGTATAGGATACCAGGTGGTATCTGTTTTGAGTTGGACTTTTTCTATATGATAACTAATTTTTGCTTTAATGTTTTTAGAATATCATCAGAAATGATTGTTTCGTTGTTGAAAAAGTGTGCTTAGATTTTCATTATACAAAGTGTTAAAAATCGCAAAAATATCCATTCTTTTCTCTTATTTGTCTAAACTCAATAACTGTTCATTTTAGAAAAAAGATTGAAAGAAAAAGTTTTGTTATTAAATTTTACACACAATATTGTCGGTTTTAAATCGAAAATACGTTATTGTTGAGGCAAAAATAGCAACAACTTCAAAAAATTAAGAAAAACTAGATTTTTAGGAATTTTTTTCGAATACTTATACATAGGACCTTCAGATTTTACCTCAAAGAACATTTTGATATGATTTTCTGTGTAGCGCGTTTAAGACATTTTCCGTTAAGACGTGCGGCACCCAGCGTACACAAATCTTTCTGAAGCGTGAATGATCATGAACAATGTGACCAATAACAGCCCTTGAAACATCAGGAAAAAGAATGGCCAGATTGGAAATCGTTGAGCGACGATCTTTTGTGATTTCATCATAGACACGTTTCAATAAGTCCTCGGTTATTATCGAGGGCCTTCCCGAAGTTCTTCAATATACACGTTAATTCTGTCATTTCTAAACTTTTCGCGTTCATCTTCAGTCGTTTCTTTCATTCATTACATTATCACCGTACACAGCAACCAACTGCCTATTTTAACAGCGATCGACTAATATTTTCTCCTAATGTAATGCATGTATTTACATTTTAGCCTATTATTGTTAACTTCATAAATCTTTGAAATCTGTTTTTTAAACCATTATATATTTTAATCAAGGAAAGTTTTTTGCAACTTATCATAAACTAACACATGCCCAATTCGTTACAAATTTTTTAATGTAATATTTTTTTTTTATTAATCATTTATTACATTTCTTAGGGGTCCTTTTATGTACTGTTTGTGTATTTATATTTTTTAATACTTTTTTCCAGATATAATTAACTGCAAGTTCTGCTTATACAAGTCTTGGATCTTAATAAATCATTCATTGTATTTTTGTTTACAACATAATGAAATAGTTTTTTATTTTTCTTGAATTGATATGATACACTAGAATGAAATTATGAGGAAGAGTGTAACAAATTATGAGATTAATTTTAAAATCGAAGCATTTTTTTAAGTTTACAAAACAGAGGATATTTACATTATTGAATTACGAATGCAAATGATAAAACATATTAAGAAACTACATTTAAAGCGTTTAACTGAGTATAAATTTTTAAGTTGAGTCAATTATAAACTCAACCTTTTGGTTGGTTTTTATGAGAATGAAATGTAGGTTCTACCATTCTATCAGGATATAAATAGTTTACCAGCTTAATAAAATATTCTTTTTAAGAACAATAATCTGTTATGAGATAAAATTTATTGAAGGGGGATGAAAATCTAGACTGAATAATGTGGAATAGTAAAGTGTCAAAATAGAATTATGAGGAGAGTGTACGATTTTAGATTACCTAAGAGATGTTGTCATATATTAAAATGACATTAGGCAGCTAAAAAAAAATGTTGGCTCGACCAAACATAGCACTACTCTACAGAGATTGATTTATAGGTTGCAAGATCCTAATGTTTGGAAGGAAAGAAGGTATTATTTAAACATGTAGTTTGTCTAGTAAAACTGACTGAACACTAGTTAAGCGGGTGGATTAAGGATTTTTAACAAAGAATTGGAATAGAAGTTTATCCAATGCAGTGTTCAGGGATCAGAGAGCTTATGTGCAGCTGATCAAGATTTTATGTGTAAGATTTGCTTTAATGATAATAAATCTATTTATAATTATCATTAGTTTTAATAAAAAATATCATATCAAGTACTTATAATTATTCTACTTGTATAGGAGTGATCATTAAATGGTACCAGTATTACAAATATGCCGGCCTCTGTAGCGCGAGTGATAGCGTCCCATCCGGAGGTCCTGGGTTCAAATTCCGGTCAGGCATGGCATTTTCACACACGCTACAAAGCATTCAACTCATCCTTTATGTAATACCTAACAATGGTTCAGGAGGTTAAACAAAAAAAAAATGTTACAAATATAAATTATACAAAAACTTGAGAGGTATTTTAGTTTCCTCTCAGAATATTTTACTAATCATTTATTTTGAATGAATGAATAATGACAAGCCTAGAAGCCTTGACATCAAACAGTACAGTGTACAAATGTATGCTGTTCAAATGTGATTACTAATGTAGGATTTTTTTTTATTAATCATTTATTACATTTCTTAGGGGTCCTTTTATGTATTTATAATGTTTTAATACTTTTTTCCAGATATAATTAACTGCAAGTTTTGCTTATACCAGTCTTGGATCTTAATAAATCATTCATTGTATTTTTGTTTACAACATAATGAAATAGTTTTTTATTTTTCTTGAATTGATATGATACACTAGAATGAAATTATGAGGAAGAATATAACAAATTATGAGATTAATTTTAAAATCGAAGCAGTGTACAAATGTATGCTGTTCAAATGTGATTACTGTATCATTTTGTCAGAACAAAATGAATGATTATACCAAGCCAAATATATATAATTATATATTTTATATGTTACTTTAAAATATTTTACTGATTGCTCTGCAAAAACTTTATGCTCAATAGTTAAAAAAAAAAAAATAATAATAATAATAATACTGACAGGTAACTCGCTAGAATTATCTGAATTGTACTGAAAATACCCAACAGGCTGCATGCTCATACGGACACTTCCATTAACTTCTTCATCATCAAGTAAAGTTACAACACTAAAATTTCCTTCTGCATCACCATTTTCATCTATATAAACCTGAAAGGAAAAAGAACTTTTCAGTTTGTGAAATGCTCAATACACGTTATAATATATTGAGTAAGTGGGGCCCGTTATAAAAAAGAATTATTACTGTCAGATTTGCTATATTAATATTTATAACTTTTAATTTATATTATTTTTATAATTATATTAGCATAACATTTTACTTGGCAAGAAAATATGTATTTTATTTTGAGAAAAAAAATTGAGGTAGCTTTAAAAAAAGCCTAAAAGAATTACATATCTGGTCTTAAAGCCAGATCTAGAAGTACGGTCCTTAAAGTTTTAGGGTGTGGAGGAAGGCCTTTATTAAAAATCTTAAAAATAGAAAATTAATTTTTTTTTATGAAATAAAATAAGATTGCATTCTTTCACTTATTTTTATTTTATCACTTCAATGAAAAATGAAATTATTGTTATAGATGTAATAAGTTAAAAGTTATTTTTACTATTGATTAAATAATGCGTGATTGAGATGTAGGTCTACATTGACTTAGTAATGTAAATAAATCTACTAACTACTAACATGCTAACTTGTTAACTTAAATAAATCTAGTGAGATTGAACATTAATTTAGACATTAATTTTTATTCTTTTTATGTAATAAATTACATTTTTATGCCTTGCAATAAATGAGTTAGAGGTAGATTTAATAGTTATTAAGCAAACTTATCAATAACTCAATAAATAATATGATTTAAGAATGGTAAGTTGGTAAAAATAATTTGAGATATTTTCCAAATTTCTATTCCTACTCAAATAATTACCAAACAAATGATTGGTGTCTGAATATAATAATAAATTGAATTCAATACAAGCTGATGTTTTTGGTTGAAATATTTCTGTAAGTATGATCCTGAAAATTTAAGGATGTAAAAAAATAATTCTTTACAATGGTTGAAACCGTGTTCAATAGATTGCTGCAGTTTCACTATATTTAGTAGCATTTATTAATGACTAATGACAACTGATGCTTGACTGACAAAAAAAATTGGTGATGAAACACCTTGTAAAGAATACAAGTTAATCCTTCTTTCTTCATGAGAACAATATCTAAAGTTGAACTGCATTTAAATGGTGAATATTCATATAAATAAAGAATTGTTTTTTAATGAAACCACATGACTATACTGTTACTAAATTGTTAAACATTTTAGACATTAAAAAAAAATATATGATAAATGATAAGAAAGAATGTTCATCTTCCAAATTATACTTAAAATTTGAAAGATAACTTAATAAATGAAAAATAAAAAAAAAAAAACCAGAAAAATGGGATTAAAAATTTCCCATCAAAACCTGTGAAATCAAAGGAACAAGCCGAAAAACATTATTTAAAAAAGTAAAGACCTTGTGGGAAGACTTAAAAAAAACAATCAAATGAGCTCAAATGAAAAAATAAGTCTCTAAAAGAAAAAGAATTTAGGCATTTACAGACACTTAAAAAGAATGGAGAACAATAGAATAGCAGAAGAAATCTATTATTATCTTTCTTAAATAAGAACTAAAATTTGATTTCAAGGGACTGAGTAAGATCTTAAGTACTAATTTTGTAGATTTTACACAATTCTACAAGGAGTACTTAGTTATTACTAAAGAATTGTGAGAAGTCGAAAATAATACTTAGAAATTTTGCATTCGAGTAGCTAAAACAGCCCGACGTAAGGATTATGAATCTTGGTACATTTATAAAACAGGACAAACAGGATGGAGACATATAGTCAATCAGTTTTAGGTGTATGTTAATCGCTATTAGAATAATGGTTTACGTTTTTCCAAGCTAATAGAAGTTAATGTATTTTTGGTAGGTAAATTGAAGGCATTATAGTAAATAGATACTTATATATTTTCAGGTAAATAATTTATGTTAAATATTGTTTTCTCTAATTATTGAATTTATTAATTTCCTTTTTCCATTTACAATTTGTTCTTCTTTAGTCTGAGAATATCGTGCTATAATATATCATTCACTCTCTTTTTATGTTATACTTTATCCCATTAGACCAGAAATCTGAATAATTTAATGGCTAATCAGAACAAAAAAGTTTTAGTGGTGATTTTGTTGACCTTGTCACACCACAGAAGAATTAAGGCAAGGTCTAAGTATGCTTTTAAATATAGGAATATAAATATTTGTTTTAATTATAAATTAATACCTACTAGTATTATTATTTTATAAATTAACACACATGGGCATCATTGTAAATACTGTAACACTACTTTTATTATTATTATTTTTCTATCTAAAAACCAGAAATAACTTTGCAAATGTTATGATTTTTTTTCAAAACAAAGGTGTTACCAAATTGGACAGTAAGTTATGGAAGTTGTAATCTGGAAAAAATTTTTACAAACTAATGAAATAACATATATCTATATTATAAAATATTCCACTGCGTTTTATAAAAAGCCTGGTTTGTCTTTATACTCGTATTTATCTTCACTTCGTAAGCAATTATGAATTTTTGGTTTCCATTGTTCAGGCTGATAGAACTAAATTTACCCATACAAAGATTAACATTGTTTCCAGTGCAGTTTTTCACATCTTCCCACATCAGTTCAATGGGATTTAGTTTGGAGTTGTAGGGAGGGAGTTTTAAAAAATTTTGGTGTTTTTCTTTTACAATTTCGTCAATGGCATATTTCTTGCAGGGTTTTTTTGTTTTCTTTGATAATATTATACAACTCCACATTCAAGGTAATTTGTGATATTAAAATTTTATTAAACTGAAGCCAGTTTACCATAATTTCCTTTCTAGCACTTGAATTAGGAGCGTTGTTAACTTTTACATCTTGATAAGGCATGCTGTCTATTACAAATACAGAGTTTTTAGATAGTTTAAGAAGTAATTTATTTTGAACCTAAATAGAGAAGTTAGTGTAGTTCATTCATATCATGGTGGTGGTCATTCATATCATGGTGTTGTACTACTTGATTTCTACATCATCAGACAATTCGGTATAAATTTTATCACACTCATGCATTTAAAATTAATGTCCTTTTTCCTTTACTATAAGTTTCTTCAAACATTCTGCCATATTAAATTTTGCAACTCGCATTTTGTTTTGACAAATGATTGCTTGGGTTTATATCTTGTCTACAAAAACTATTGGTATATTCACTTCTATATTGGTATGTATTCAGAAAATTTTTGTAAATACTCATACGTAAATCTGCGATACCAAATGACAGACATTTCAACCAATATGGACTTATTAGACGGAATTCCAGTCCATTAAAACCCTATCACTTTAAGAATCCGATATAATCATCGGTTTGAACCGTGAAACACATTATCATCCTTCAGTTATTTGAGTATTTTATTAACTGAAGGTAAACATTTTTCTGATGTGTAAAAGTTGTAAAAGTTGATTGTATTATGGATAACATGGATATTAAAATCATAAAGCCTTGAGGCAGGTTTTAGCCACCGAAAAGTTTTTTTTTTGGTGTTGAAAAAGACGTTGATGAACCTGCTGCAATTTTTTTAATTTATTTTTTATGCGAGAGATAGACCTATTCGAGACACCAGTGGCTGCACTAACACGTGGTATAATTTTCTTAGTCAATTTTAAAGTCACCACCTTTCTCTGCTTTTTCTTTCAAACTTTTCCAGTTTTTAACATTTTAAAATTCAATTTCTGACTAAACTATTCAAATATTTTATCATGAAAATATTAATTTATAAAAAAATACACAGCTAAAAATGGGACACGAAGAATTAACTGTTATAACCTTACTGAAAGACTATATAATGAAAAGGTGAACAAATGCTTCCAAGTCACTGAAACCGAGTTGTGTAAAACAAACTGAACTGATTCATAAGATTTGCAATATGTGATATACAGTCATTTGAAGAAATGGGCAATAGGGAAAGCTTCAACAATGACTTAACTTATCAAGCAAATTTTAATTTCTGTTATGTTTTATTTTTGTATTTTTAATTTATTTACGGCAATGAAAATAAGAATAACAAAAAAAAAAGAAGACATAATTAGCCATTTTTTGTGATCAAGTAAATAAACTGTTATAGTTATGCATTGTAGTTGTGATGAGTCATAATTAGTTATTTGAATCGACTATAGTCAAATGGCAGATGGTCTAGGGGAACAGGTACTATGCAGATGAGCTGTGCACCAAGAGAAATGCCTACAACTGTAATTAAATATTAAAGAAAAAGAAATTTGAGCAGAAATCTTTTCAGAAATAATACAAAAAATTTCAAGATTTTTCAGGAAAAAGCAGAAGAAAGTTTTTTTTTAGAGACATGAAGTTAGTTACAGAGTAAAAGAGTACTGACAGAAAATAAAATAAAATGCTAAGTAAAGTGGTTTTTTAATGTGATCTGTACATGATCTAAAAAAGGAAAAACGAGATTAGTTTAAATAAATCTACAAAAAGGAAATTCTATCTATTTTGTTACACATGTTGTAGTTTTGAAAAATCTGATTATAGAAAAGAACAATTTTCTTTTTGAATTTTATAAGTTTAGAAGAAATTATTCAGATCTTTTTTGTGGTGATATTATTAGAATAGTAAATAGTATGACTGTTTATGTAACAATACCATGGACACCATTGAATGGGGCTAAACAAAACTTTGATTAGATTGTCTAGAAGCCTAATACCATAAATCTGAAAAAGGATTATTTTTTTTTACATTTTTTCTTTCAAAAACTAATTTATATTCTATCATGTATTGAATAAGAAATTCAACTTACCTAATCAGATTTTTTTTTTAAATCAATTTAATTTTTAAAAAAATAATAATTTTTTATTACTGTTTTTTGTTGTACCAAATGAATTAATTGTTAATATAGTTATAGTTAGTCAAATGTTTTTTCATTAGAATCTTAGAAATCATAAAAACCTTTTAACTTATTTGGTAACAGTTGATCAACTTTGAATTTACTGACTTTGAATGGTATTGGAAATGATCTACTATAAAAATTATTAGCATGCTAATGAAGAATAAAAGATTTGGGGAGTATGTTAATAACATGTAATAGCAACAATACAGGCTGTTTGAAATCATCTTCAAAAATATACTTCATATAACTATGACAGTAGTACCTAATGAATCATAATGTCTGTGTCTAATGTAGATTCACTTCATTCTTTTAAAATCTAATAAGATTTTTTTGTTCTCATGAACTTGCTTTATATATTTTATTGTCTATGAAACAATTTTTTTATTACCTCATAGATGCTTTTTAGTCGTATTCTAATGAATAAAATGAACTGGATAACACAATATGTGAAAAATGCCAGACCCTTGTCAGGAATTAGAATCCAAGAGTAGATGTGTAAAAGCAAGTCTATGAACTACGTCACACACTCAACCGACCATTTGTTTTGTAAAATAATTAGGTGAATAAATATTTTACATAATTATTTTCCAATTTTAAACAAAAATTCATAAAAAAAATTTATGCAGTGATCTTTGAATTGAATAAATGTTAAATGTAAATGAGATTTTTGTCATTTTGTTATTTATAAACATTAGTTTTTTTTTTTTTTAAATAAATAACTGGAATATTTCTGAGAAAAAAAAAACATTATTTAACAAATTGGATTCCATTCCAAAATTAGTTTTGGAGAAATGGCAAATAAGCTAACTACGTTCAGTGCATTCTATTTAAGCCTTTACATTGAGACTTCCCAAATTACTGAATTAATAAAGCTCGGATAAAGATAGGATCATAAATAAGTAAGGGGCTGGATATTCACAATAAGGTTCAACTACCTTTTGAGATCTCTGTCTATCCACTTTATTGTTTAAAATTTGTAAATACGCAAGATTTGAATCAAATAATTTATGTAAAAAACTGTTACCAGCCATTTGGAAGAAGTAGTAGCACTGGTGAATAATGTTTTTTGGACTTGCTTCATGTTACACTATTTTATTCTTCATGGGAAATAAATATATACAAAATTATTTACGATTGACTCTTTTTTTTGAAGATTTTAAGATTACTTAAAATTATGATAATTAATATGCGTATGTTATAAGTAATAAAAAAACACAGAACCATAACTTTAAAAATAATTTTCTTACAGTATACCCTTGAATGGAATCATATGATCGATTGAGAATACGTTTAAGAATTGCAGAACCATTTGAAGGATCATCACCTTCTCGAAATACTTCAGTCAGTGCTCTAGCATATATCATAACAGCATCATATAAATGAGCAGCATGAATAGGAACCTTAAACAAAATATAGCAAGTCAGAAAATTATTGTTCAAAAACAGACAAACAATTAATTCTAGCGTAAGAAGAATATGTTTTTCGTCATTACAATCTGAAAAAGTTATTTGAGCCTAAAGCTTACTTCTATAGACTTAAATTTTTATAATTTGAATAATATTAATGAAATTTGCACACATACGGTGTCACACAAAAATATTTAACAAACCTACAAAAAAAATTAATTAATTTGTGAAAAATAAAATTTATTTACTGCATGCATACAAATATGTGATTAACATTTGCTTGGGATATTACCACTAAACTATCCAAAATAAGATAACAAAGTTTATCAACAGATTTTTGAACAAACGCATGTTGAATTTCACATCTTTGATCATTTGTTCCAGATGTAATGATTATAAATTATGTTAATTCTATTCTTTTCATAAGTATCAGAGTTTCTACATACATCCTTAAAACTGACCTAAAATATTTTGCTATATACATTGGGAGAAACTTTGAGCTTCACTATTTTCAAAGAAATTTCACTTTTAAGAAACAGCTGTTGAGTTGCATTAACCTTGAAACTAGAAGCCATGTAATGAAAGGGCACACTTACTCTGGAGCAAATGTGCTTGCTAGTTTTGCAGAAGCATAAGGGCCATAATTTTCTGAAAATACAGTTCATTCTATGATTCTTTGCCTTCTTTGATTATTATCTATCTGAGTCTATTGGTAGTAAAACAAAAAAAAAAAAAGAAAAGAATAATCTTATCTCATAACATTTCTTGATAGAGTATACCAGTGTTAACATTATCGCTTCGCATACACCTTTATACAGGATCTGTAATGTTCTAAAATTCAACCCCCAATCAGGATGGATCAC
>JAAAKQ030477698.1:0-22779 GCA_010016005.3 Zanna intricata
AAGAACATCGGTATCCACGATCTAGTATTCAAATCCGTATAAAAATTTTTATCTTTACTAGGACTTGAACCTTAGAATTCTCGACTTCAAAATCAGCTGATTTGCGATTGTACCAGAGCTCTGTCTCTCTTTTTCTGTTTAGCCTTCGGAACTATCGTAAGGTATAACTTCTGAGGATGATATGTATGAATGTAAATGTAATCTTGTACAATCTCAGGTCGACCACTACTGGTATCCCTGATCTAGTATTCAAACCGAATAAAAATTTTTATCTTTACTAGGATTTGAACCTTAGAACTCTCGATTTCGAAATCAGCTGATTTGCAACGTCGCGTTAACCACTAGACCAGCCCAATGGACTGGCAGAATTTAGAGTAGAATTTGCAACATATATTTTTATGGTTGCTAAAAAATCAGTTTCAATTATTTTTATTGTTGTAGTTCATGTAAATTAAACGGGTTATATTACAAATCGCGTGATAAAAACGAGTTACCATTATAAATACTAGATTAAATCCCTTCATAACAATTACATTAAAAATCGATATTTTTAATAAAAAAAGATTTTTAATATACTTCCGGTTACTAATCTATGAAATTACGCAATTAAATTTCATACTTTTTCGGAATCCGACAGCTACTTTTTTCAATTTTTTTCTTCCAAATCAGTGGATATTTGGAAATATTAGCAGAGAAATTATAAATATAATTTATCTTTCTCTTTTTCAGTTTAGCCGCCGGAACTATCGTAAGGTATTACTTCAGAGGATGAAATGTATGATTGTGAATGTAGTCTTACACTATCTCAGGTCGATCACTTCTGAGAAGAATGGTTAATCCATACCAGACACCGGTATTGACGATCTAGTATTCAAATCCGTATAAAAGCACCTTCTCTAGGATTTAAACCTCAGAACTCTCGACTTAGGAATCAGCTGATCTGCGATGTTGCGTTAACCACCAGACCAGCTCGGTGGGCTTGTAAATTAGAATAGGCTACTGGTTCGTTGTTCGGATTCAAATTATTTGTTTTAACTCGGCGAATCCAAATCCCACGTTCTACTGCTTGAATCATTCGAATCAGTAATTCTAACATGAGCCGCAACTTTAAATCATCTGTGGTGACACTGTATACACCTCTCTCTTTATCTGTTTAGCCTTCGGAACTGCCGTAAGGTATTACTTCAGAGGATGAATGAGAATGATGTGTATGAATGTGAATAAAGTGTAAATCTTGTACAATCTCAGGTCGACCACTCCTGATAAGTGTGGTTAATTGAAACCCAACCACCAAAGAACACCAGTATCCACGATCTGGTATTCAAACCGAATAAAAATTTTTATCTTTACTAGGATTTGAACCTTAGAACTCTCGATTTCGAAATCAGATGATTTGCGATGGCGTTAATCACTAGACCAACCCGGTGGGTTAAACTAAGTAAGTTTGATATCAAATCAAACTTACTTATTCCAGAATAAATAAAATTAGTTACACTACTTTTAGAACTAACTCGGACTTGATGTGCGTTAGAGAAGCGTTAAAAAAAAAATAATAAATATATTTGTTAACTTTCTAACAAGAATTTTTTTACAAAGTTTTTTTAACTAATTTAACGTCGTACTTTGAACCAAAAATATTTTAGATATCGACTTTTCAATTTTACGTTAGTTTAAATAAGAAAAAAATCTTTTCAATTAAATATATAGCTAGTAAAATACTTCGTTACGATGGGCTCACAAATTTATCGATCTATTTAAAATCTGTAGAGTAATAAAATCGATAGGCTTTAATATTTACAGAAACGACTTAACATGTTGTTTTTCTTTTTTTGTTTAACCTATGGAACCACAATTAAATATATCTTCAGAGGGATGAAATGAATTAATTGTAGCGTGTGTGAAAAATGCCATACCTGACCAGGATTTGAACCCCGGACCTTCCGATGAAATGCCGAGACGCTACCACTCGCACCGGCTCCGTAACGCGAATGGTAGCGCCTCGGCCGCATCTCATGTTAGGATCGTTTCAAATTATTAAAGTTGTTTTTTTAATATGAGTCATGAGTCATATCTAAATAAAATCTGTTAGCTAATTAAAATTATGTTAAGATATAAAATTTCAAGAATTTTCGGGAAAAACTAAGATGAAGAGAAGAGCACTAGAAAAGAGCAGTATTTTCATTAAAAAAAAAAGAGAGAGAGTAATGAAGTTAGAGATAGAACGAAAGGGTAGGAACGAAAAGGCAGAAAAGTAAACAAAAGGCGAAGTTTTTTTTTTAATGCGATCCATAGGATTGTCAAAAAAAAAAAATTGTTTTGTGATTAATAAACAAATTGGGCCGCATACGACTTAACATAATTTTTCACTAAAGAGAAAAGTAATTTTTATTTTTTAACTAAAAAAATTCTAATTTTAATATTTCCATAGTTTTAAATGACCTTCAATTAATTATCGATGGTGTATAATGGTTTATATATTTAAAATAAATCTTCATAAGAATCTCTTATTAAAAGTAGAAAGCTTGTGTGACATTTCAACATTTGATGTACTGAATAATGAGTAGAGAAATTTTTAATATAATTCAGTGTTATATATAAATACCATAGAAACTTAAGATTTGAAGATGTTAAGATCTCTTGGTGGTTAATTTATTTCCTAGATGAAGATATTATTAAAATTATACACATTCTATTCAAAATAAAAGATTTATAACAAACGATTTTCTAAAAATTAATCGAAACAAACTAACAGTAAAACAGTTCTACGAACAATTATTAGCCTGTAACATATGTTCCTAAGATTTAGGGAAAACTAGATACTACACCATAGTTTTTAGATTGGCATATTTTTGGTGCCGACTACATATAATTCAAAAGTCAATGAATATATCAAACCATCTTGTGGGCTGATTACCACTGAAATGAAAATGACAGAGATATTGGAGAATAATAGAAAATCCATATAAATGATTAAATGAAAAAGGAATTAATTAATAACTTTTTAATTAAATAACTACAAAAACACTGTTAATTACTAACTATATATATATATATATATATATGTGTATATATATATATATATATATATATATATATACACATACATACAAGAGATATCCATGACATAAAATTACACAAACAAAGCAGGTCTATTAAACACAAACACACACACATAACCTGTCTACAACCACATGAAAATAAAAATTTCTCTTTTATAAATAGACAAACATTACATTTGTTATATATTACTTGTTTATAGTACAAGAAATTCTATAAACAATACTTTGTTAATGGCATGTAAAATATATAAACACCAAAACAAATTATTTAACTATTAATATGAAACGATTCTCATAACAAATTTAATACCTAATTATAACATAATATTAACTATTTATAAAAAAAAAAAAAAAAAAGCTGTATATTTTAAAGATATGTAGTTATGCAGAAACTAACTTCCGTAGCAAGATATATACATATATATAAAAACTACTAAACACAATTTTTATTTATTTATGGTTGCAAGAAAACTTTAAATACGTCGTATAATAAACAAAATCAACCACAAAATTATAACTCTCTCTTTTTATCTGTTTAGCCTCCGGAACCACCGTAAGATATTACTTCAGAGGATGATATATATGAACGCGAATGAAGTGTAATCTTGTACAATCTCAGGTCGATCACTCCTGAGAAGTGTGATTAATTGAAACCCGTACTTTGGTGATTGGGTTCTCAGGAGTGGTCGGCCTGAGATTATACAAGACTACACTTCATTCGCATTCATACACATCATCCTCATTCATCTTCTGAAGTAATACCTTACAAGGTTAAACAGATACAAGAGATAGAACCACCAAAGAACACCGGTATCCACAATCTAGTATTCAGATCCGTACAAAGATAACTCCTTTACTGGGAATTGAACCTTAGAACTCTCGACTTTGAAATCAGCTGATTTGTGATGTCATGTTAACCACTAGACCTGTGGTGGGCACAGAATTATAACTCATGAACAACTAACTTCACACCACAACTTCATAAAAACAAAAGTTTTTTTATAAAAAAAAAAAAATATTAATAATAAATAATTTCCCTTATTTGAACACCTTTTTGTTTCTTCTCCGTGTAGAACACCCATCTAGTTTATATTCCGTTCCTCAGTTTAAATGCATTCTTACATCTACAAAGGACTCAACATTTCAGCATATATGGATTTCACTGACTAAAATTTTCTGCATGAATATTTTAGGGGGAAAAAAACCAATTAATTTTGACTGCCTAACAACAGCAACAAATAAAAGCCCTTCAAAATTTCAGTAGGGGCTCCTAGAACTGCTTTTTTTTTCTTTTTTGTAAGAGAATAAGAATCTAATGATACAATTTTATTTTTTATGGCAGATCAATACTTAGAAAATTAACCACAAATTTAATGGATAAATATCAATATTTAATTACTTCGGTATCTCTTCTATACTGCTTCTATTTGAGGAATTTTAAGACTGTAAAAATCTTTACGAGTGTTAGAAACAATAACGTATGTAACGTCTCAACGTATTTGAGACCATATCGGTATAACAAAAAAAAAAAAAAATCATTCTTAATATAGATTAAAAATTTAGATGGTTACAGTTAGCTACGATTAAATTCTTACCTCACTATTATTACAAATGAAATAATGTATTACATGCGGTATACCTCTTAACAAAGGAGTAGATTCTGTACCAGAAAAAGCAATAGAATAACCAATACCAGTATACATCACTTCAAAAGCCAAACACATGAGTTGTATTGAATAATAATTATAATTTAACAAAAGTTATGGGTTAATCAATTGCAGTTATTAAGTGTTTCACAATATGTTAAACCAACCACCAATGACAAGACCATCAGACAGACTGAAAATAATATAACGCAAAAGAAAAGTTATTAAATTTGGAAAAAAAAAAGTTATTTTATATAATAGACTCATCTTCATTTCATTAGTATAACTTTATGGAATAAATAAAAATCTACAGGCATAAATAACACATAAATTTTATTTTTAAATAAAATAAATTTTTATAATTTTTTTTCTTTTTTTATGCAATATAAAATGTCTCAATATTACACACACTACTAATATAATATGTGTAATATTACTTCCTTCAAGGTATTACTTCAGAGAATGAATGAGGATGATATGTATGAATGTGAATGAAGTGTAGCCTTGTACATTTCTCAGGTCGACCACTCCTGAGACGCATGAACTGCCGGCCTCCATGACGAAGTGGTAGCTTATCAGCCTTTCATCAGGAGGTCCCGGGTTCGAATCCCGGTCAGGCATGGCATTTTTCACACATGCTACAATTCAGTCATCTCATCCTCTGAAGATATGCTTAATTCTGGTTCCGGAGGTTAAAAAAAAAAAATTACTAATTAAAAAAGGAAAAAAAAATCAACTGAACATGCACTTCACTTACAATAGAATCTTAATATTACTAATTACGTAAATATCTACAATAATGAAAATTTTGAATAGATAAAAAAAAGTATGTTAAAATAATTAAAAAATATAACTACAGAATTACTTCCATTGTATTACCATGCAGAAACTGCAAGAAGCTTGTGGGATAAGTTATAATCCACCAAAAAAAAATTGTTAAAATGCATATAATACACATTCATAAATTAAAACATTTTCATTTTTTTCATTAGTTTTTAAAATATTAAATAAAGTTTAACGACAGGCTATTGTCATAAAAGCTGCAAACAGATAGTAGAATTAACTTTTGCTAATTTACACAAGGAGCTGTCATCTCCTATTAGAGTAAAATGACAACACAAAATTATTTAACAGATGATGTCTATTAATAAACATTATTAAAACTACTGATAAAGTAGTAAATTCTGATTGATTTAAAATATATATATATATTCAGATATTTATTATACAAAAAAGATGAAATATCAGTAATTATTTAATTAATTACAGACCTCTTTAATTAATTAAGCCTAAATAAAAACAAAAGAAATCTCTGTTAAGGAAATAAGGCATTTTTAGTTTAATTAAAATTATTTAAGAGCTCATTAACAGAGTAACATAGTTTGTGCTTAAGAAAATATTTCATTATAAATAAATTTGTGGAAAAATAAGAGGTCAGTGATTTATTAAAAATTGCAATGAAATTATAACAAGTTCTTTTCACGTATGCAAAAGTAGTAAAACCATACTTTAGTGTATAAATATTGCACACAACAATATGTTACATATTTGTTATTGCTAGATAACAATGTTGTTAAATAGTTTAATAAAGATTAATAGTGTTACTTTTAATAAGCTCCTACTTGAAATTAAGTAAAACGACTGAATTAGTAGATACCTTAAATAAAATTAAATGTTAAAATACCAAAATTACTTATTAAAATAAAAATGACTTTTTAGATACATGAACCATATTGAACACTTTACAAAGAAAATGATTAGTAGAAACTAGAAGACAATATAGTTAAAGAAAAGAAAAATTAAATTAGTCATAACAGTAAACAAATTTATCTTATATTAGTCTAAACATTCATTTTCCATGCAACAGAGGATCTTATCTATTAACCATAGCAATGAAAATAACTAGTCACACTAAAGTCAAATAGAGAAAAATTTCCAAGACCTTAATAAAAAAAAATTAATAAATAAAGATCTATAATTTTTGCTTTATATAAATAATGATTGTAAATGTTTTCTATAATCAACAAATAAATTATTCAGTAACTTCATCATCATAATTACACAAATATTAAAGCTATTTTTATTCTAATAAAAACATATTAAAAAAAAAATTGGAAATGTTTTTAACCAGCAGAATTTTTGTGAGCCGAAATAAAACTTCTTAAACTCAGGATTTAAACTTTTATCAGTACTCATGCTAAATATATTATAGTTGGGCAAATACTTCAAATTGAATAAAAGTAAAAACTTTCTTTTTTTTTTAATACTTCAAATAAAAACATAAAAATTTTAAGCAATAAAAAAAAAATAACACTGATAAATATAAGTTACTTCTGTCTGCCAACCTGGATATCAGTGGTAACATTTCAGCAATACATCCGCAAAATTCTGAATTAAAACCTAATCAGAATCAGCACTTAAAACACACCATAAAATTAATTTCTCATCAGAAAACAAAGGTACATATTACTGGCTGACAGTCTGAAACTACTGAAATAAATGATTTCAACAGAAATTAGTCACATGGTTTTAATAAACTCAACAAAAAATATATATATATATATTATATATCGGAATCAATTTAACACGATATCAAGATAATATCACTTAACAAGATATGCAAAAATGAACCATCTTAAATCACATTGCTGTTAAAATCAGTTTAAGGAATAATTATTTTAATAGATAATAAAGTGCTACATAAAAATGATTTCAAAAAATGCAACTTCTCAACATCAGTAAACCACATAAATAATGCAAAAAAATAACTTAATGTTTTAAGGTACGTTAATACAAACCTAGGAACGCAGATTGAATGATATAATCCATAATTTTTCAAAACGTAGACAAGTTCTGGAAGAGTTCGACACGCACCAATAATACTAAATAAAGCTAAACACGTATTCCAAACAGCCAGAACACCCCTAAGTCGGAATCTGGGGCGGTTTTGCATTAAATGTTGCCCACCAAAAACTATTAACATATATATACCACAGTAATAAAAACCGTAAGTCCAATTTTTTGTCATCCATACTCTAGTATCCTGATGTTCAAATCCTTCTTCAAAATTAAACATATACGAATAGTTCCTAGAAACGAAGTCATAGTAAGGTTTCATTTTTGCGACAGTGTCTAAACACGTTTCTGCGATTGACAGGTTATAATCGGTTAACTCAAATGGAATGTCTTCCGAAATATTTATAAAATCATTACAAAACTAAATATCGACATTCAAAGATTATACGTTAAAACAGTTAGCAATGATGTATTACGTTAACGAAGGCACTTATAATTAAAATCAAAAGATTAACGTTAAAACATGCCAAGTAGGACAACCGCTTAAGCTTGTCAATGTGCAATACGCCCTAGCCGGCGTGAACTGCACAATGTGGAAAAGTACTGAACACGTCGTTAAGACCGACTGGCCGTTTCAGCAAAAAGCAAGTACGAGATTCGTAGACGTCCTTGGGGAGTAATAAGCCATTAATACCTTACGTTTTTTGTTTATCACAGTAAATAACAAACTAACAAACTTCTCACCCCTACAGCTTCCATCCCGCCTACAAAACAAGTGCCATATACCGCAAGCAATAGTTCGTTTAATAGACTGAAGAGATCGTTAAGAACAATATGACGTTATTAGGCTTTAGGATTATTTTTTACCTAACCAATAACTTTATAAAAATTAAAAAACTAGTACGTTTAAAGTAGGAATATTTTACAATATGAAGGCAATCCATTGCAATAATAATTATCATTCACACGCATCATATTGTAATAATAATAATTAATATTAACATTATTATTATAATTATTGCGATGCTGTAGTGAATAAATTATTTAACTGCCCAAACAAAATTTTTTAATTAATTATATGTAATAATTAAATTTTAAGTAGCGAGGTAACCGAAATTATATATTTTATATAATTTCTGATTGATCGTGTTGGCTATGAAATATTACGTTAATTCTTTAATTCGCGAGTTGTGCAACTTTGAATGATATACAAAAAACGAACTAGAATAAGGTTATACTTCTGTAGTAAAAGATGGTGTATCATTATCAGTACGCTCATGTTTATCGCTGTCCGTTTCAGAAATTTTTACAAACTGATTTGAACAGACATTTTGAAATTAACGAATCACATAAGACCAGTGTTCGAGTGATCGAAAAAACGCGGGGTATAATTAATTTTTAAATTGATTGTATTTGTTATTGTTTCGCTCTACTACTGTAAAAGCCATTATTTTAAACTGTAATGGGTATTACAGATTAATAATTAGAGAAAACACATTAAGCATTATTTTAATTATGTACTTTTATTGCTTGATTGATTTAATATTTTGATTTGATGTAAAATTTGTGATTGATAATTTTTGTTTTACACTAGTATATCTGAAATTAAAAAAAAAAAAAATAAAGCAATTTTAAAATGGATTAAAAGTAGTGTAAATTTTTATAAACACCAACACTATCTATATAAAACCAAAAAGTTGATCTAGTGAATGTCGCCTAGCAAGAGTAATAAATTTATTTCTCTGGGCACGTGACTTTAGATATTCTAATCATTGTGTGAATTTTTAATGGTGTATATGAGTTATGGTCATCTTATAACATAAGATAGGCAACCCCTTTTATTTTTATTGAAAAAAAAATTAATGATTTTGTAATAAGTGGCAGCTAAAACTTCAATCATTACAATAAACTTGCTGTATGTATCTTCTAAATTTTGGTAAGTTTATGAAAATAAAGATACACACACATCACAAGCATAGCATATGATCTTGTTCTTGAAATAGATACATTGTTTTTACTGCTGAATGTTGTTAAATGTTAAATCTCATTCAGATACAACACACAAATTATATTCAATACTTATGTATGTCCCTTGCTTGGGCAGCCAAACTGCTAAATATTATGTCTTTAATCAGATTCCAAGTATTAATTCCCTTAACTAATTTGAAGTAAAAAATTAAAATTACTAAACGCCTATTAATTAACTTCTGGATGTTAAGTTTTAATTTGTAGTTGTGGTATTAAAATTTTCAGATCCAGTCGATGGAAGTCAACGGATACTTCTACAAACAAGCTGGAAGAATATTATTCCTGAGCCACTACAACAGGTGATTAAATAATGACTGTTTAGTAATTCAGTGTGCTGTTTATTTTGCCTGGTGACTTTTTTGAACTAACTTTTTGTCATTTATGTAGCATTATTTTGTTAGTGTTATACAAACTATCTTCTTTTTTATTTAATTATTACATACAAATAGACTGTTTACTAAGGATAAATTTGCATAATAAAAATGCAAAAAAATTTATCACTTATCTAAAAATTACCATCCTTACAATTTTATATTGACTAGTGAAAATAATGCTGAAAAACATAATTTCTTTTCATAGTTTTTAGATAAAAACTAAAGTTTAGGTTAACCGCTTCATTCATCTCTCTTCTACTTTTTTCTTGGTTTGTATTTCTTATCATTTGTGGGAATTTTTCAAAAGGATTTTTATTCAATTAAGAGCAGAATGAGATTGTTTAATTTGAATTTACGCATGAAAGCTAACGTTATCCACTTCATCAAAAATTCTACGGACACTTTGGTGTTTATTTACTATGATTGGATCATGATGGTCAGCAATAAAGATTGAAACTTTAAGTCAAACCAAAATTAATAATATATAACATTTTCAAAATGTTTATCACAATATTATCACTTGCTCGTGTTGTCAACTTCAGTAATGTAGTTTTTTAGAGATCAAAAAGTGTGTTGTATTTGAATTATAACTTATTCATTTAATGTATTCTTATTGAGCATGTTTACATATTTCATAATATTTTAAATATGATGTATGTAGTTTATAAACTTATTTTTTCCTTTATTAATATATGATTTCCTACACCCTGCCAATGAAATTTAATAATCAGTTTCCTTTGCTGTTAGGTATATTTTTATCATGCAGGCAGTAACATATGGTACCAGTTTTGATTCAAACATCAATTATATAAAAGCTCTGAAGGGTATATATAATCAGTGATATCCAGCACCAATTTTGAGCTGAAAAGCTCTGTAGGATATTACTACGTAGTCATTTTTAACTGCAATGCAGAAATGAAACTCTGTATTAGGTTTACAGTTTTGATATAAATGTGTGAGCACAGTATTTGACATAAAGGAAATGTATTCCCAGACATAAAAAAAAAATGATTCATTAGGTGAAATACTTGTTCAAAATAAAAATTCAGTGATTATTTCACTGAATTTGTTCTCATTTTAATTTTCATAAAACAAGTCACTATAAAAAGTATGTGAATGCTCTTCTCTTATTTTATTTACGATTTAGTAAATAATATTTACTAAATCGTAAATAAAATAAGAGGATTTACATTTATTTTTACATTTTTATTTTGTTTTGGATTTGCAAAACACATAAACATGAAAAAAACGTTTATGTTAACATTCATGTAAACGTGAAAAAAAATGTTAACTTTAATTCAAAACCAGTGTAACCAGATTCAAAACACATCATTTACTTATCTCACTTATCCTGTGAATGAGGTGGTTCTATATTCAAAACCAGTGTAGCCAGATTTAAAACATCATTTACTAATCTCACTTATCCTGTGAATGAGGTGGTTCTATACTTCAACAGATGTTGCACCAAATTAAAATTTTATTCATTCTGTTTTTTACTAATGTTGAAAATAAGCACTCAAAATTTAAAATACTCAGCAGTTTTTCTGTTTTTAAATATTAATAAATTAATTTCAATATTTTTCTTTTACCTTTTTAGCTGTTATTAGGATAGGCTAGTTAGTATTTATCATATGTGTTAATATTTTAATTCTTTTAAAAAGCAATTTTTTTTTTTAATAGCTCAAAATATTATCACATGATACACTTTTTAAGTATATTTTTAGATACATTAGGATGCAATACTATTATGTTGAAGTTGCAAATTTGGTTTAAAACCTTAAGTCAATAACACTTTTTATAATAATCACAGTCAAAGAATAAATATTCTTTAGATAAAAAAAAATGAAAATAATAATTGTAAAAATAATTTTCAAATTAATCACTAGCGAATAAATATGATTTTAAGCTTTATGTAGATGTCCAAAGAGTTAAGCATCATCTGAAATTTTCAATATTTGTCTTCTGTAAATGAAAACAGTTCCATTTTTAGTTACATATACTTCCCGTAACTGGAAATTATATTCCATGAAAGAAAACAGGTTTAGAATCATCAGAAGCTTTACAAATTGAATAGAGTTGCGTAATTTTTTAGCTGTTAGAAAGATGATATTGTTAGAATGATCTCCCCCCCCAAAAAAAAAAAAAAATTTATCTTTTGCATACTGAATGTCCTATGCGTCTTCAAGAGGTTACCTCTAGAGTAGACTATTTCATTGTAAAAATATTTATTCTGGAAATTTTATAAATATCTTTTATTTCTTTTAAACTACTTCTCTATATAATTGCCACATGAATTAAGACATTTTCGCCGGCCTCCGTGGCTTAGTGGTAGTGTCTCGACCTATCATCCGGAGGTCCCGTGTTTGAATCGTGGTCAGGCATGGCATTTTTCACATATGCTTCAATTCATTCATCTCATCCTCTGAATACCTTAACGGTGGTTCTGGAGGTTTAAACAAAAAAAAAATTAAGACATTTATCGTAGCGATGCATCTCAGCTTCATTACACCCTCGTCGTATTCTTCTGCCACCAGTCCATTTAGACACATAAACAGCATTTTTAAGGTCGTCACCCGCGAATTGCTTACCACTCACATTCTTTCAATTTACTAAACAAATGGTAATCAGAAGGAGCTAAGGCCGAACTATATGGTGGGTGGTGGTAAATTTCCCATCCAAATGTTCTCAGTATACACGTATTGGACTTGCAAGATATGGTCGTGCAGCAGCGCGACGCCGTTGGTCAGCCACCAACGTTGCTGATTTAGAATGGCGCGCCGTAATTTACATAGAATTTCGCAGTAGGCTTCTGCATTTATAGTCGTTCCACATGGCATGAAATCTATCAATAGTATGCCAAACCGATCCCAAAAGAATGTGGCCATCACTTTGTGTCCAGATGGCAGTGGCTTGGCCTCTGTCCATCTCGTTAGTGATTGAGGATGACGCCATTCACTTGACTGCAATTTTATTTCTGGCGTGTAATACAAAATTCATGTTTCATCGCTGGTAACAATTGAATTAAATAACTCACCACCTTTATTCCATGTAGCGCATCAAAAATTCCAAAACGGATCCCATTCGAATTTTTTGTGACGTTCCGTTAAGATATGGGCACCCAAGCTGCACAAACCTTTCTGGAACCTAAAAGGTCATGAACAATGAGACCAATAATAGCTCTTGAAATATCAGGTCGAAAATCGAGCGAAGATCTTGTATTTTTTTTATCATCCACATGTTTCAACATGTTCTCCGTGATTATCGAGGCCACCCCCAGCATTCTTCATCATGCACATTAATTCTGTTATTTCTAAACCTTTCACACCATTTTCAGACGTTTCTTTCATTCATTACATTATCACCGTACACAGCAACCAACTGCCTATGAATTTCAGCTGGCTTAACGTTTTGCTGGTTTAAAATACATATGACCCCACGTATCTCACAGTCGGCGGCAACATCAATTTTCTTATTAATTTTATAACGTAATAATTCATACTTAATCAAATATACTACAACGCAACAAGTTACAGATAACAGTGCAGTGTATAGATTACTAGCGTGGCCATGAACGACACAGTTTCGCCAACTTTAAGGAGAGATATTTCCCAGCAGTCTTTACTTTAGAGATATCTCTCGTATATTGATTGGATGCTGGTCAGGACAGTCACATTTAAAATTTAAGACTGGAGTAGATTAATATTGGATGACTGCTATGTTGTGTGAAGTGAAATGATGAATTTCTCAATAAATAAAGTTTTCAAGATGTATTTATTATAGCTAAAGATGATTAAATTGTTTTCAGATTGATAACCTGAATGTAGATGAGATTCTTTTTGAAGAAGAATTTTGGATTGATGAAAATCAGCAAGGATATTGGCACAGATGTCGTAATGTAACTCTGGATAATTTATTACAAATATGGCAGGCATCTACTTATTCCAAAGACAATGACAGCAACTGGTAAGTTCATTTAAGCCTTATTATACAGTTTTTTTTAATCTTATTTACATTTCTATTCATTTGAAAAGATGTTATTGCAAGGGAGATAAGGAAACCCAGCTTTATTTGATAGGCACTTAACCATTTAGACCTCTTATGCAGCTAAAAGTCTCTCGAGTTGGTCAACAAGCAACCCTAGATATCGAGATTAAACTGGCTTTTCAATATTACAATGAATAAACAGATTATACTGGCATCCTTATCATGAAGAGCCTAATAGGTTTTGCATCCCTTTAATTTATAGGGAAGAATGGATTAAGGTTGAAGAAAGAATGAACATCTTATTTTAAAGAAAAGAGTATATCAGTCCTTCTTTCGTAAAAAAGAAATTAAAACAAATTAATTATTTTGTAATATTTTTTTTTAAATGGTCCCTAATTATTATTTTTGTTGCTCGATAGTCTTTCATTCTTAGAATATTTGCTAATTATTCAGTTATATGCCATATTTATTGCATTCTTCATTCTTTGCAGCTTTGTCGTCTGCACTTCCTTGTCTATGAAATTAATTAACTCTAGATTAATCACTCATCAATATTTTTTATCTTTATTTTTTTTTCTAAAAATAGCATTTTTTATGTTTACATTTTATTTTATTAAATTAAAAAGATGTTACATATAAAAGTTGTTTGATTCTAATTCAATATAAATAATAAGTAGCTAAGTTAATAGTAATGGAAAACGTAGAATTTTCAGTATAACATTTTTTTAATCTCTATTTTTTTTTTTTTTGTGGGTGTAGATATAAAAAATTATGATTTTTGATCTTAAAAATTTTTTAATAAGTATGTTAATGTGATTCCATGTTTGTAGATAAATTAAAAGTTTTACTAGACTTAATGTATTGTATTGTATTCTGTTAAATAATTTTTTAAATATAAATACGACTGACAAAGAGACCTGATTTTTTTTCTAAAATTCATAAAATTAATTTTTACAGGACATACAGTGAAGAAGAGGGAGGTGTCGAAGTGTTTACAAAAGACCGATTGGGTGCAATATTAGAAAATGTTATTGGTAAATTTATTAACAACTGTATAAAAAGCAACATTGCTAAAACTGATCATATTTTAGAATGCCAGTCAGATATTAATTAAAAAGGAAACATAAGCAATGCATCGTATTTGAAGAAGGTTTTCCCCTGCACATTGCAAACTTGGTTTTGTCATGCAGTAAAACTAAAAAAAAAAAATTATATCCAGTTATTTTTTAATAATGATAATTTTTTCATTGCAAAAAGCACCGCTTCTTATAATAGTAGATTAATAAAAAAAACTTCATAGCATCCAATTTGCTTTTATGTTGAGAAAAAAATAATTTTGATAAGTAGTGATGAATTTTTCATAATTTTTTCTTGGAAAGTTTTGCTGTTTTTAATAAACATTTATCAGAAAGCTGATAACTAAGATGAGAGCAGTTGAGAAAAATGATTGGTTGTTAGTGATTTAGAATTGGAAAACTCTTTTTTTATATGTTTTAATTTTCATTTACATATTTTGAGTGCACTATATAGAATCCATCAGAGCTGTTGTTCAATTAATACATCTAATAGCCAAAATATTTTGAAACTACTGAAAAATAGACTCGAAGAAAAAGATTAAATTTAGTTTAAATAAGAAAAAAAATTATTTTCACAGCCTTCATTAGATACACAAAATGATCATACAAATTACCTAAAATTTCATCTGAATTAAACTATCAATTATCTAATCAACTATATCTAAAAATATGTCTACCACCACATTTTTTAAATAATAATGAATAAAATACCTAATAACAATAAAAAGTAAAGAACTAAAGTAACTTGCACCAAAATATAACTCACAGTGAGAAGCATACTGCAAGATACTGTTTATTTACAACATATGCATGCACAAAGTTCAATAACATTTTAAAAATATTTGGTCTATTTCATTTAAATAATTTTTTTATATTTTTAATTAAAACTACAAATATTGATTATTTTACTGATATTTGACCTTTTCTTTTCAGTATTACCATTTTAAAAAAACAAAAGCAAAACACAAACTAAATTATAAGTACGTGGGCTAAATCTTTCTGCTTTATTGATCAACTAATTTTTTTTTTTCATCAGCTAACTTTAGAACTAAAAATCCAATAGTAGTTTCAGGGTTAATGTTTAACTGTAATGCTAAGATAATTCATTCAATTAATGTTCATTTGTATAAAAAAAAAAGTCCCAGAAACACATGTAACTCATCTTTCATTACAGGTTTATGTGACTACAAATAAGATTTAGAATGATTCATTTTTACCCAAGTAATTATTTATTTCATTTACATTTAAGTAAAAAAAATACTTATCGACTAGTAGTTGAAAATCGCCTGTAGACTTACCAGCAATCGGAATGGGGATACAAAGAACAGGATTTTCAACAAAGTCAATGTTTTTCAAATCTGGGGGTCCAGTAACTCAAATAACATTACTCCCTTATTTTCGTATTTATTTGTAATCTTTCAATTGGTTTTTGGTACAGATATATTTGGTTCAATTTTACTTTCATTTATTTGAATAACATTGTCATTAGTTTCAGAGTCTCAAGTAGGCTGATGTTGCTAAGATCTTTCTTTTCATTCAGATCACTTTCACTCTAAGCTTCTGCTATTAGTGTTAATGTTAAAATGATGATACCCAAAGGAATACCCATATTTTAGAAAATGAGAGTAGCAACCATGATCATACAGCCAAAAGTGACTGTATATGATTATCAAATAGGCATACTCAGTCACTTTCAGCTTTAGGTTCACTGTCATTACACTAATTTTCTAAAAATATGTTTTAGTTCTTCAGCTGATATTATCTTTTTAACATTAAATCGTTGTCTCTCTGATTAAGACAGATCTGAGATTTCATCAATTGGACATTAATTAAATAAAGGAAAAACTTGAGCCCAAGAAAACTACCTTATGGCACTAAATATTCAACTAAAATGTCAAATAAGAGATAAACTGAAGGGCCAACAACAGTAGACTGCATTCAGTGTAACTATGCAGTGATCACCACATGGCACTGACCTGATGACTATCCGGCTGGCACCACTTGGAGGTCACAGTCCTCAATTTGTTAACATCTTGATCAGAGTTATATCACTGTTTTGTTCGACCACTATAAAGAGTTATGAGGCCAAACAAATCAGTCAAAATGCGTCACGTTCCATATTTAGTCTAGGTAACGTGTTTCCACTTATTTTTCAACTTGCTTCTTATTATTTTAATATTTTATTTATTTATTTCCCGGTGTTTATTTTATTTTTGAAAATAATCTTTCAATGAGAACATTGTAATTTATTAAAAGTTGTTGGATAATTACACGCAATTAGTTTAATTAAAATATACTTCTTTTATAATAAAAACTAAGTGGTAGAAAGTAAGAATTTTTCAACTTATGAAAATTATTGAAATTCTCACAAATTATTTTATGAATCATTTTTTTGACTGGCGATTATAAAATAATACTAGAATATTAAAAACAAAAAAAAATATATATATATATATATGTATGTATTGTGTGTGAATGTACATTATACATATAGATTGAAATGATAACTGACGGTGTATTTTCAGTCCTCAGTCGTAGGTTTCTCAAAACAATCTTTGAAAAAAGAGATTCAGAATATATTACATAACATAATCAAAATATTAAATCTATATTTTACATTAAATATGATGAATAATTATGTTTTCACCTCAGATTATGTCTGCGTGATTAATCATTTTTAATCTGCAACGTGTATCATTAGAGGAACCTTGTGATTTAAGAAACTTGTGACTGGAATTGAAGCATAGAAAATACAGAAGCTAACTGCCAAAATAAATATTTTTGAGGAATTAGTTAAAACTGTGTTTTCTTCAAATATATTAAAATGTAATAAAAATTTACTTACCCTTTTACAAAAATGTTTTAATAGAAATATTATAAATTTCACTCTTTATATGTTTTAAAATTTATTTAATTCAATATTTGGAAACAGGGTATGTATTCCACATCAAACCTTTTCAAAGGAGCTAAGTGCTTGTATTATTTTACATCATATATGTTCGTGTTTTAACAGGTTAATTTGAATTAAATTCCCATTAGTTAAATATACATTTATGTAAACTTAAAAATATAAATACTATTGCCAGCCTCCGTAGCGTCTCTGCTTTTCATCCGGAAGGTCCCGGGTTCGAATCCCAGTCAGGCATGGCATTTTTCACACACACTACAATTCATTCATCTCATCCTCTGAAGATATAACCTAACGGTGGTTCCGGAGGTAAAAAGAAAAAAAAAAAAAAAAAAAAAATTAAATGGATATTTCTAGATTTCATACTATTCATTTTTATTTAAAGAGTATCAAATTTGTTATAACAAGAAAACAAACATACGTTTTTGACAAAACTAACATTTACATTTTTCAATAGCATTAAATTTAAATTTTGGATATTTATTATACAAAAGGAAAATGGTAAAAAAAAAACAACATGTGGCAGTCACAGGACTGGCCGACAGAAGTCATTACTTCTTTTACGAGTTATGGATGTTGTATATTTTTTTCTTGAAAAAATTCCCCCATTTCCATACACACACATATGAAATTTGTGTGTGTATTTATATATATATATATATATAATGTTAATAATTGTCAAACACAATATCTGAGATGAAGAAAACCTTGGTTTGATTTTTAGAACAGCTTCTATGAGAAACGATCCCAAATTCTGTCATATTGCAAATGATTGTTTTCATTCAAGAAAATGGAATATATGCCCTCATAAATCGTTCAAATAAATCAAATGCATTAAGATTTACATTACAATATAAAAATATAAGAATATTGCAAAAACAATGATACTTATATTATGTTGAATTCTACAGATGATCACAAAGAGTGGCTCAATTACTGAAAACATTATTATTGATTATTCAATGAATTACTGCAGTAATGAATCAGTTTTAATAAATAGCTGATAAAAAATGAACAATCAGATATTATAATTGCTGGATAATAGGAACAAAACCTTTGCAGTAAGATTGTCAAGATTGAAAGCAAAGTAGTTATGATGATTTGAAAAGATATATACTCAATCTATTGTCTGTCAACGAACTGGAAAATGAATAATAAACATTGCGGTGTCAAAAGAGATATATGAAAAGGGCATGAAGAAGTTAGACATGATCAGATATTAATCCGTAATATACAGAGAGATTATGCCAAGTGCTATGAAAATCATATGCCAATAAGGAAAGTGAAATTATTCTGCACATGTCGTAGGTCAATAACAAAATAAAACCTGCCACTCCTGATTTTGAACGTATCACAGAGAATTTGGTGGATGGTGTTCAAAGAGTTTGGAGATTAGTTTTGATATTGATCTTTTCTATGTAAAAAAATATAAGACTTTAAATCCATTTTTGAAGTCAGAATTTTATGAGTTCATTTTCTTGACACATAACGGTTAAGATCTGATAAAATGCAGAATATTAAGAGTTGAAACTTCATTTATAAAATATTAAAAATAAAAAGTAAGAACGCTCAATAAGAAAATTTAATTTGGATTATTTCTAAGTTTTCAAAAAAAGGTTTTTATTCTCAACAGAAGAGGCAAATAATCAAATATAACTTGGAGGTAGCATTTTTTTCCAGTAATTATAAACAGAGATTTATACATTATAAATATCTTCAACAGACTACTTCCTTCATTAAAATCATTAACATGATTCCACTATTTGACAGGATTAAATGTTTTTTTTTTCCAGGGAAGTCACAATCTATTTGAAGCCATAATCCTTAAGTCTATTTGTGTTAGTTGTATTTGTCCTAAAAATGTTCAGAAAATCATTTTTCGTTTTGTAACTTTAAAGAGATTATTATTCCAAACAGATTCTATTGCATGTTTAATATCTGAATGAATATTATCGTATTAAATAAAACTGTGCCCACCGATTAAAAATTTAGGTTAATTACTTTAAACAGCTTTACTGAAAATAAAAACATGTAAACAAATGTTACCATATGGTTCTTGTTTTGAGAGCAGCTGTTACTCCATTATTATCTTTAATTAATTTTCTTCAGTGATTCCTCTATTTAGTACACATAACAGACAGGGGCTATCTCGATAACTCCCTTTTCCAGTTATGGATTCATGCCATAAACATATGTATAAATTAAACTTTTCATTTATATCAACATGAAATTTTAAGCAACTGAGCTGAGCTGTCTTCTGTAAAATAATTCAGAATGGATTATGATCCATTATGATCACATTAAGAACAGAACTTAAAAATTCTTCCTCCGCTTTAGTATATGGAGAATAGCACCTGTCTCTAGGAAATTATGTACATAATTTATTATTCTCTTTCCGCCTACTTCAGAGTACCTTGGTTTTTTACTAAATAACTGTTATCTTTAAATGTTACATTTTATCAATTTTTAATTTGCATTCCAGAACTTCTCTTTTTTTTTATCTGTTTAGCCTTCAGAACTACTGTAAGGTATTACTTCAGAGGATGAATGAGGATGAAGTATGAATGTGAATAAAGTGTAGTCTTGTACAATCTTAAGTCGACCATTCCTGAGATATGTGATTAATTGAAACCCAACCACCAAAGAATACTAGTATTCACGATCTAAATCCGTATAAAAATAATTACCTTTACTAGGATTTGAACCTTAGAACTCTCGACTTCAAAATCAGCTGATTTGCGATTCATGTTAACCACTAGACCAGGTGGGCTATTCCAGAACTTCTATTTCTTTTTTATTTACAGCAAAAATGTTCATGAATATAGCTCAACGGACTTATTTTATGTTATCTTTAATTACATAACTTGGTGTATCAGAATCTCCATGATTACATCTCTGAATGTTTCCAACAGATAAATTCCCATATGATATATCCATTTAGTTTTCTAATTGACAATATATCAAATAGGCTTTTCTTGTTATAGTTTCAATTTTTACACAACTGAATTCACTCTTGCATATTTTTTTACTATAAAACAAAAACTATGACTATTAGTGTAATGTATTTTTTTTTCAAGTATCTGAAATGATTCAAAGAATTATTCGTTAGGATAAACTAACTAACCTAAAAGTTTGATTTTTAATCTAATGAAAGTATTAAACTAAGTACATTTTATTAAATACTTTATATTAGGTTTATTCTAAAGTAGAGACTTACCTAGCAGTCAGCAGAGCTTTACATGTTTTCAATATTTTGTTGACATTTTCCAGCATTTCTTAAAGCACTATTTTTCTTGCGCTGTCTACCATTTTCTATCTCCTTATTATATAAAAGAACTAGTAAATGTTAATTTTTTTTTAAATTGGAACAATATTAGTAATAACTAAAACAGCATAAAATATTACTAACAAAAAATAAAATACAAAATAATTCACTAAATCAATGAAATAGTAAATAAGATGATGACAGGCACCGTCACTGTGTGACATTGAAAGAAACTTACTTTCTTTGTTAAGGTAAATGATGTGGGCATACCACCAACACTATATGTTGATAATAATTGAAAACAGCAGTAAACAGATAAAAGATAGCATATCTAATACTGAATTTGCAATCCTTTTTCAATAAAAAAGGGAAACTGAAAAAAAAAAATGGCACTTATCCCTTTGTACCTTCCATGCTTCAATTTAATAAATGGATTTGTATTTTGAAAAGAAAATAAATTTTCTCTAAAAATTGAAACATATCCATATATGTTTTTGGAGTTCCTAAACAAAACAAATGCTTTCACTAATGTTTTATATTCTGTGAAATGCAAATAATTCTTACGATATAAGTATTTTTAAAAATAACTCACAATTTTAATACAATTGTTATAGTCAACAATTTATAAAATTAAGTAAAGCAAAATATAATTGTGTTCAATAGTGGTCTTGGCTCTAATTTTGATTAAACTTGAAATGTCCGTTGTTTAAAGACAAAGTGAAATTAATTCATAAATAACACAATCCCAAAATACTGTACTCAGAAATTGAGTAATAAATGATAACTTTGGTTGACTGACCATAGGTCATTACAACCAAACAGTACTGACCGTAGTTTGATTTTGAATATGCTTGATATAATACAAATCAATAAAACTTAAAATATACATTTTGTTTACTCCTTATTTACATTTAGCTAGAACATGAAAATTACAATTTCTTCCTTTTTTTATATTTATTACTATAGTTATTTGATTATCAAATATTAATTATTTTATAATATTTTGCATTTTTAATAATAATAATAATAAATTTAGAGTATCTTTTGAGAGATAAATCGTAATGTAAAGCACTCCCAGAGGTTCCCTGTTGGTAAGAAAAATCTGTTGATGAAAAGTCGTTGGGACTTAATGAGACAAAAAAGAATGAGGGGCCACAGCTATATAATCAATAGGAACTGAATTTTTAACATTAAAAAGGATATGTATGAGACCTTTATGTTGCATCCAACAGTAGTCGCTCATAAACACCACTAGTAACAAACTGGAAGCACATCCCTTACAAGAAGTTGCTTCAAAGTTATTTATTTTCTAACCCTGCACACAAACACTAGATAAGAGTCTAGTACTAAGTAACTTAGTTGGTTCATTGTCAGTAAAAAGTAACCATTATTACTCAACTTCTGAACGGTTGGTCTAATACTTTTACATTATTTATTTTTCACTTGAATTCTTCTGATTTGACTTTTACCCTTTTTTTTTTTAACTTGTATTATTCCATTTTATTTTGATATTAAATAATACATATTTAAATTTAATATGTATTTATAATAATAGTCGCTTTGATATTGATATTGGAAGGACAGGTAGATGGGAAAAATTGTGTAGGCAGGCAGCGGTTGGAATATGTAAAACAAATTGCTGG
>JAAAKQ030477709.1:0-22779 GCA_010016005.3 Zanna intricata
CGCTGACCTAATAGCCGAGTGATGCACTGCAGACGCTAGTAGGATTTCTTGTGTTCGTTTTCTTAGTTTCCCTAGGCAATTTCGCTTAGGCACTTATCCTTCGAACCAACGGAAAGGTCATAACAAACTTATTGAAGGTATTTGTTTTTATTATTTATTTTGTTAATTATGCTTGTTGGCAATTTAGCATTCACTCGGTTCAGTTTCAGTTTGTCTGACCTTGAGACAGTGTCTTTCTATCAGATATTTTTCCCCCTTAATGTACTTCTTTATTTCTTTCTATTCTGAATTTTCTTTGAGTTTTATTTTAGTTGTTAAATCATCATATTCAGTTATTTGCTTACATATTGAAACTCATTGTAACTTTTTTTTTTTTAACCTCCAGAACCACAATTAAGTATATCTTCAGAGGGATGAGATTAATGAAGAATTGTAGCGTGTGTGAAAAATGCCATGGCTGACCGGGATTCTAACCCGGGGCCTCCAGATGAAAGGCCTAGATGCTACCATTCGTGCCACGGAGGCCGGCAACTTATTGTAACTTACATATCTCCAAATGCACTACTTACAAGTCCTTCCCTAAATTAATTAATTAGGTCTCTTAATAAATGACCTAATATTAAACATAGTAAGAACAGTTAAAGCCAGAGACTTCTTTTCTGTTGATTTGCCTAAAAAATTCTTCACTTCAAACTTTAACCACCAACTAATTTCCAACACCTTTTATAATGCCACATTTTGAAAGACTTTTTTGTCTTACTAGCTTGCCTACATGTTTTGCTTCTTACAAGTATTTTTAAAAATGTCTCTTGCTTTGTGTTTTTTCCTTCTGTGTGATAACCTGATATTAATAGCTTATTAAATGGTCAATCCTTTGTAATTTTACCACCTAAATAACAAAAATTTTATTATAATCTCTACCTTCATAATATTTGATTCATCATTTTATTTTATCTCATTTCATTGTTTTACTCTCATTTATTTTCAAATTAAAGTTTCATTCTTTTCAGTAAATACGTAAATAGGTATTTTATTTTTTCTTATTAAATCTTCTCAAGATGTTATGTGAAATTTTGTGTAAATCACTGCTTTTCTTCTGAGTGCCTTACAAAATTAATATCAAAATTAAAATCACTTGTCTACTAATCTCTCATATACTCTTGTCTCTCCTGTTTAATGCTTGTCAGAACCTGAATTGGTCTTCACCTAGTACATCTTGTGTCTTATTCTTTTTTAAATCACAGTCTGTAAGTATTTTGACCTTTTTCTTAACTGCAATAATATGTCTTTATTGAGAGTTTTCAAACGATATCATAAGTGGTACTTATTTTAATTGGTTCCAGAGTTATAGCCAAATAAAATTTTAATTAATGAGATATTTGTATCATACAAGGAGAAGGTACATCGGTTTGAATCAGACTTCTTATTTTTAATTTAAAAATATTGATTTATTAATAATTACTAACCTCTGATTGTAAAAATTTGTTTACAATAAATAATAATTTAATAATAACAATAAAAAAAAAAATTATGAAAAAGTATCATACGTTACAATGAAATAAAATTTGTCTTTTCATTAAAAAAAAATTTGTATATGTAATTTAATAGGCGTACAAAGAACTCATTTGGTATCCACATCAGATTTTTTTTTTTAATTGTATCAAGATGTAGATTTCTTTCCTTTTACATTTTTTATTGTAAAACATTTTATCATGCAAACAAAAGTTTTTTGTAAGATTAAAAAAAAAAAAAAAATGAAACATTTAAGAAAGATAAAATTAAAAATAAATTAAATTCTTTTAATAAACAGACAAAAGATAATTTTTTTTTTTTTTCATTTTTGGAAACTCATTTTTAAAGAAATAATTATCAATTTTTCAAAAATTGATAATTTAAAGAATTGAAAATGTATTATTTTTTCTTTCTATTTTTTTTTTTTTTTAATAATTTAAAAGGTTATTTTAATATTGAAAAATGAAGTAAACTACTCCATTTTCTTGTATTTTTCACATTACTCTGAGAATGTGAGAGATTAGTAGACAAGTGATTTTAATTTTGATATTAATTTTGTAAGGCACTCAGAAGAAAGGCGTGACTTACACAAATTTTGGTATTGTGTAATATACTCCTATCTCTTTATATTTATTGAAATCTTTTGAAGCTCTGTCAAGTCCTGAACTTTACATGAAATTTTTATTTCTTCCATCAACCGATGACTAATTTTTTCTGCTCTTTCTTTACTTACACTTGTGATACTAATCTCCATCTGTGTAATTTCTCTATAATGCTATCTTATTTTTAAAATATTTTTCCTTCAATAAAAAATATTTTCTTTCTCTTACTTTTCCTTTCCAATCTTTTTTTTTTCTATTTTACATTGTTTAATTATTTTATATCTCAGAATTTTTTTTCTTATCTCTTTCATTCCTTCTATTTGTATACTTACTATGTTCAGTCATCAATCAATAGTAATATATTTTTTTACAATTGTTTTCTTACCGCTTGCTTCCTTTTAATAAAATCTCTTTTTCTGCCAGAATTATTAAATTTTTAAATTCATCTGTTCATTTATTACAGTAAATAAATGCTTTTGTTGTAATTTCTTAAAACTATTCCTGCATTCAATCAGTGACAGTTCTATACACTGTCACCAAAGTATAAAGATAATTTTGGGATTTAAATTGTTACTATGATAGGACCCTCAATCCAATTGCATCATAAAACAACTTATTAATTTTGATTACACTCCTGACAGCTAAAGCAGGGGATGGTTATTTTTAATTATAAATAATTTTTTTTCTTTTTTATTCACTTTAATTTATGCTCAATTGTTTGTAGTAAATTTTTTGTTGTACAATTAATTTTGATATGGATTATCTTTTTTCTTTTACAGAGTGAATTTACAAGCCTTGAAGATTATGTTACATATATTTATGTAACACCAAACAGTAGACGAGATAACAGTGGCTGTAGTAGTGCACACAGTAGTAGCAACAGCAGTGCTGATCAAACTGTTCATGGTCAGGGTATGAAACTTGAATTAAAATTTGGTGATAGCATACTTCGTACTGCTGGTTCTTATGTACTTATTTATTTTAGCAAGCATTCATCAAGCGTATTAGGAATTAGTGAACCGTTCCCAGCTGTATTTAGTTCGGGGCAGGTGCGTTCGATACCATTAGATTGGTGACAAAAACAGAACCACCTGGCAAGACCTTTAGGACTTAACTGCTAGGTGTGTTATTAATCATTCATAAACAGAGATTTCTGGCGAGATCTGTAGGCTGTAATTGCTGGGCGTGTTAATAATGTTACAAAGAATATGAATAATATCCTTATACAAAGATTTCTGGAATAATCATTCAGTATTTTTAATACTACTGAAAAAACGGTAATCTTACACACATTGATGCTTCATTTAGTTATGTTGTAATTGGTGAAATTATTTTTCAATAATAATTGTGAAATTGAAAGCTGAAATGAATCAATTGTGTTGGTCATATTATCTATAATATAATCAAGGTGATAGGCAGCTTATTATACCATTTTTTTCTTGTTATTTTATTGAATGTTTTACAGTTATCATGAAGTTAATGTTAAAAATGTGATCAAAAAATTATGAAACGTTTTTAAAAACTTGTATTATATTAGCTACATAAGTATTAAAACTTTCTAATCCCTCCTAATGTTAAAATATGTTAATTATATTTTTAATTGCTTGCAAATTAAGATAAGGATTATTATTTTTACAGTAGAATGGAGATAAGACATTTCTTTATAAAGGCTAGAGCAGAAACAATTAGACAATTTAAAACTTGAAAATGAAACTCTTGAAATGAAATACTAACTAGGTACACTGTTATAAAGAACAAGGACAAGCATTTAGTTTTCAACTCGCATTTTGAAGATAACATCATGCAAGTGACCACCATTAGCAGTAAGGCACATCTCTGCACATTATCCATGACTTTCCTTAGCCGATCCACTGGAATTGCATCTTTCATTTTTTGTATAGTGTGAGATCAGTTGATGTAAACCTTTTCTTTCAAATAGTCCCATAGGAAAAAATTACATGCTGATCAATCAGGCAAGCAGGTTGGCCATGCAAAATCTTTGAAATGAGTGGTGATATGTTGAGAAAACATTCTCAGATGACTGCCCTGGAATTTCATTGTAAATGGGTGGTGACACCCATTCTGTTGGAACCACACCAGGTGTGTGTCGACACAATGCAGATGAAGTCTGTTATGGAGAAATGTTCACAACAGCACCATATATCAATCTGATGTGGCTGTAACAGACTGACCACTAGCATTCTCAAAAAAAAAAAAGCACAGCCCAATCATTCCAAATGCACTACACCACATCATACTGTAATTTTTTCACTGTGCAGTGGCTTCTCATGCAACATCCTCATGGGTTCTGCTGCCCAATATCTGAAGTTCTGCTTGTTAATGTATTTGTTTAGATGAAAGTGTACTTTATCAGACATTTGGTGATGGTCCAATAATTGCAGCATTTCTTCTGTTAGTTGCAGAAACTGCCTGCACAAATCACTGTGATGATTCAAATTACATGGATGGAGTTGTTACACTACTTGCATTTTATATGGATAGAATATTAAATCTTCATGTAAGATGCATCCAATGGTTGTACTGGTTAAATGTAAGGTGATTGAATGGCGATGAGCAAAACACTGAGGACTACACTCAATTACTTCTGCCACTCTTGGTACATTTTCCAGGGTTTAGACAGTTCGAGAGGGACCAGGCGACTTCTGGTTGACAATGGATGCATTAGTACTGAATTATCTGACTAAATTCAATATTTTTTAGTGTATGAGAACCTTTCCATTGTCAAGAGTGACATTGAAAAATTCGGTGTTACAGAAGCAGAACCGTTATGTTTCCAGAATGCTTTCACTGCAAAAGCGTGGTGCTCTTCTAACCAATATTCTATCATGACTGAAGGTTTTATGGAACAGAATGTAAGGATAGCAGGAGAATTATGTATCTCCCTATCGAACACAGAATCTGGATTAAAGTCCCTTGCTACTGTATATTTCTTTTAACGGACAGGCGATTATTTATTTAGTGGCAGTTATATTTATTTTATTCATGGACAAAATTATTTTCTGCATTCCAATCCTTTATTTGACTGGGCTGATCTTGAACTGGCCACATATGAACTTCATTCTCCTAGTATGATTTTCCTTCAGTCCATCCCCTGAAGTCCTTTTGATGCTAGAGTGGCCTAGTAGAGATGCGCCTTTCAGGGCTCTACTGTTTGAAGGATGCAGTGCTCTCTCCTTTCTGAAGAGAGTCGCATGTGCTGGCAATGTGAAGGCTTTAAACTGCTTTACTTCACTGTATATATTTCATGGCACAACTAATATCATCATCTAATTGATTTTGCTCTATCCAGTATATTCAATTTAAATATTTGTTTTTATATCATGTCAGTGATTTCAATCCAATGTAAGTGTAAATTTTCTCTAATATCTTCTTAAACATAATTAACAGAAATGATACCAAATGTCAAATATTTTCTCAAATTTTTTTTTAATCCTAAAAATAAGAATTTTTATGATTACATTCGTGTGTTAAGAATAATCGTGGGCTCTCAAAACTAACAGAACACCTCTGTAGTATTACTCTTATCAAAGTCAACAGAAAACTGGTCACATATTACTTGACAGCACATTAACTAGACATTTTTCCACATTCTTATATTTTTTCTTTTATAAACTTCTGTTTTAGAATAAAATTGAATTATATTACTTCAAAGTGCTTACAATCAACATTAATTTGTAATTAATTTGAAAATTTGGTGTTTGTACATAATACAAGGGTAAGTTAAAAAGTAAAATGAAATTTTTCTTTCATTTCAGTAAAAAAAAAAAAAAAAAAGGTATTCTTTTACCTTTTTTATTATTTGCATTTATATAATGAAATATACTTATTTTTCAATAACTCAAATATGCTTATTCCCTTCCTATAACTGTACACTTAGTGCATCTCTTTTAAGCTGTTAAATTCCTAGAACAAACTTTAGTGTGGTGCATAGCCGATTTTGCACCAGTTTGATCTCTTTTTCAGAACAAAACCGATTCTTTTGCCTCATTGATTCCTTTTGCCTCACTGAGAGAAAAGGTCTCTTTCAGTGAGACAAAAAGGAATAAAAATGTAATTGCAGATTTGTACATGTAGTGCCATTGTTAGTCACACCTATTTAACTGCTTGCCTGATTGATCAGCATGTAATTTTTTCCTATGGGACTATTTGAAGTTTAATTTCATAACTAAGCAACATTCAAATATGTTACTCAGAATTTTTTTTATTGTTATTGTGATTATCCCCTTCATTAGGTTTGCCAGCCTCCGTAGCCGAGTGGTAGCATCTCGGCTTTTCATCCGGAAGTCCCGGGTTCGAATCCCGGTTAGGCATGGCATTTTTCACACATGCTACAATTCGTTCATCTCATCCTCTGAAGATATAACCTAACGGTGGTTCCGGAGGTGAAAAAAAAAAAAATTAGGTTTGAGCCTTTGCATTAGTGTTCAATATTGTTTTAATTAAAATGAATGGTGCTATATTTTTTATATTTTTCATTTTATAGATGTTTGCAGTTAGATCTGTGTTTTTTACTTCGCCTGATCTCTACAGACATGTACAAAATTTTTTGCAGTGAAGTTGTTTTTTGTACAACTGTAAGTTTCACTGAAATAGTCAATTTTTACATTCAGGAAGAAATACCACTCTCCTAAATCCTTGGCCTTTAGGCGTGTGTGAAGATGAGTGAGTGGTTGTTCCTAAGTGCTATTGAATTAGTTACTATGAGTTCATCATCCACATATACTGCGATGAACATGAAATCTCTTCCTTTGTAATATATGAAAACACACTGATCTTGTCCAAATTGGATGCTGTTGATACTGAGTAGAAGTTGTTTAACACATTCCATGTGGTTTGGCACGTGGATGTACTGACCTATATATTCCTAACATAATTTCAGTGTACCACTACCTCTCTTGTTTGTGAGGTGATTTGGCACCGATGTACAGAAAAACCTACTCACATTAATTGCAATATTTTTGGTGTGTATCACATACAAATTTTTTTGAATGTACAGCTCTAAGATATGTTATTACAGCTATCTTTTACTTGGATAAACATTCTGATGTTCTTACCCATAAGCCCGGCCTGATTATGTTGATCATAGGTTTGACAAAGAAAACAAGTTATAAAATGAATGTAATTTATTTCCATTAATAATATTATTTAATTTGTAACAATAAGAATAGCTTTTTATTATTTTAAAAATAATTTTGAAAGTTTTTTTTAAAATTCATATTATTATATTTTTTCTCCAACAAAATTCTTGTTATCGAACCAATAAAAAACATACATTATGAAGCGTAATCTAAAATTTAAATATTAAAATTATATTAAATTATTATTAAAAAATAATAATTAATATGTAAAGCACGTAGAGAAGAATAATGTAAAATTAAATTTATCTTTATGTTTTCAGCAGTAAAATTCTAGCTCAAATCTACATTACAGTATTCATAATTAATATTTTAAAAATACCCACTGAAAAAGTCTAAAATAATAATAATAGCGTATAAGAAAAAAGTAAAGACTGACATTTGAAATTGGATAATATTTATGAAGAAGACAATAAATAAAATTAAAAAAATAAGTATTCTGAAAACAGTTTATTGTAATTGTTAAAATATTCCAAACACAGATACAGATGAGGCTCATTCGGGCAGTGCTCACAAAATGTGGCAACTGTTTTGATGTTAGAATCTGCATGTTTCTTTCCACATTTGTATAATTTTTTGTAGCAATTTTGGCATTTCCTAGTCGCTGATTGAATTTTCTCAGATTATTTGTGTAAATGGTGGATAGCTTTAGTTTGTTGTTTGTTTCCTTTTAGCAGGATTTTCAGTAATTGTTTCTGATCCAATTGTTAGCTTTTGAATTATATTTTAAATTTTAGAAGCATTAACTGTTTTCCTTGAAAAAATGCCCTTTGAATTGCCCGTGAGTCGACTACAGTAGTACGGAATGTGAGCTCCGTTGCTTTTTTTTTTATACCATTTGTTAGTTTTTCTTAGATTAGAATAGTAGACAGCTAACCGATCTGGAAGATTTGCTCCTTTCTTGGCATTATTATAACTGATCACATAATCAGGGTTTTTTTTTTTACCAGATCCTCTGATCTGAAGGTGTTTTGTTCTTGAAAGTCGCCGAGGCTTTAGTGATCACAGTAGTTCACTTCACTACTCACAATTTCACCTTAAGGTGTGAAGTGAGTTAAAACTGGATTTTCCTTATCCTAGAATTTCATCATCATTAAATATTTTACAGACGTGTGTTTTGAATTCTTTTACTGTAAAATATGAAAGATGTCTAAAAAGTAAACTTTGTCCCTTCCTTTCAAGTTTAAAATGATAGACCTGAAGTAAGACCAATGCCTTATCCGATTATTATCCTTTCAAAAATGAATCTTTTTTGTTTTCAAAGGTTTTTTGGAAATTTTCAAATGATTCTCCTTGTGGATGGATGTCTTGTCAGTTAATGTGTTACTCAGCAAGTATAGACTCTGTTGGTTTTACCCTTTCTAATTTGAGAAAATATATTGCTACTCGCATTTCTTTCTCGGCTCAATCAGTCAAAAAGGCTCTCATTTAAATTTTATTTTTAAACACAACCACATCAATTCTTTCAATGAATGGAAGTATACGGTTGTGATTTTTAGTAGAACAATCACTGTTGCAAGATGTATGATCAGGAGAGAAATTAAAATTTCTCTACTTTTGATTTTTGCTTGTATGGACTATGCAAAGTGAAATATTTATTTAACATAAATAAGCAGAATTATTTTTTCTCATTTTCTCTTCTGTGTATTTATGAACACATACCTTGTGTGATTACAGAAGTATCTTTTGCTTAAATTGATTGAAATATTTTTATTTTTTCTTATGTCTTTTTTTTTTACTGTATTTGAGATTTAAGTAATTTAGGTTTGTACGTAAAACTAAACATTATAGACATAAATCTGGTGGTAAAAATATATTTGGTATAATAGAATGTATTTTTATAGATTATTTTTTTACTTATTTATACAGTATTCATTATCATTGTGTGCGTGTGAATCTTTGCACGTGCGTGAGTGTGTTTTTTCTAAGAGTACTTAATGGTAATGTCTGTTTCTATGCAAGATTATTCAGTTGGATTATTCTACAGGAAAATGGTTCAGTCTGGTTTACTATCTTATTATATATACTGATGTTTTTTTTATTTGTTAATTTTAAATTGGATGTTATTTGAATGTTTAATCTTGTTAAGCATCACAAAAGTTTTTATAAATTAGATTACATGAACCTTTGTGATAACTACAGACTTTGTTTTTATTACTAAAAAAACATCTTCTTTTATTATTACAAAATTCTTTCTTTTTTTTAAAAAAAAAAGAAGGAAATTGCTACCAAATTTTGTTCATTGTGCACAATTGAAAATTTTTTAATGTTGAAAAAACTGTATCTAAAACATTTTAATAATAACAATTTGACCTTTAATCATTTTTTTTGTTTTGTGTTATTCTTGTAAAATCTCTAAACAAGATAGAAAATACTTGTTTTTTATGAATTTTGAACTTGTTTTTAAATTATACTCTGTTTTTAATTACTTAATACATTGTAATTATTATATTTTTTAGTCAAAATTTTGACTGCTGTGTAGGAATTTGTTTATAAATACAAACATGCTGAAAGGTTTTTAATGCTCTGCAGTTAAATATGTTTTTTTTTTTTCATGAACTTAATTGTTTTGATACAGACATTAACTCTGCATATTCCAACATTAAATATGAAAATAATGTTAATTTTTTAGAAAGAAAAGCTTTTTTCAAATATCAGCTTTCAGATAGATTTACTGTGCATTATTTCACTGGTTATTACCCATCTCTGCTAAATTACTCAATCATATATTGTTATTTTATTTGTTGGTTTTGTATGTATGGCACAGAATGACTCACAGCCTATGATATAAATCTTTGTTTGTAGTTTTGGTATAGTACGAGATAACCTTCAATTCCAAAGTGTAAATTATTTAGGTACACTTCTATGTAAATTGTTTTGGCAGGCTTATCGTGCAGAAGAATTACTCCTAGCATAAATTATTATCTTCTAGCATGTCACAGTACTGTATTTTGTACTTCTAAATAATTGTAACAAATTAGGCCTTAATAGATCCAAAACACTGTTAGCTTCTCTGCCAGTTGATAGATATATTTGAATTTTTTACTGGCAGGCAAATTTGGATGTTTCCATTCCATATTCTGATATTTGGATTCTGCCTCAGAATGATGAATCCAAGTTTCATCTCAAGTTATCCAAACTAAAAAGCATTACCTTCTGTTAAAAATTGTTGTTTTAAGTTACATAGAGATGTGAATTTGGGTTTCTTTATGATTCTGAATCGGCTGTATCAGAATTCTCATTGGACACATTTTGTGGCAGTTCAGCTTACTGCAGAAAATGGAAGGGTCATTGTCAAAACTCACACTGCGAATTTCAAAAAACGTTTTATGCATCTGTTCATTGGAGTAAGATTAATGAGATTTTGCAAAGTATCATTCAAAACTTCCACCAGTCTTCCACTATGATGGAAGTCTGACATGTGTTCTGCTTGATTAAAACTAAAGCAGATTAGTACACTTAACTTTTTTAAGGAAACCTGGAAAAAGCCATTAGAGTGGCAATATCATACATCAGTATACAAAAGTCTCTAAAAGTGGTTACATGGTGTAACCACTTTTGGAGAATTTAGGGAAGAGTCTAAGTTTGACTTGAGAAAGTAATGATCTAAATCTCAAACTCATTCTTTCTCATTGTAATGTTTAATGTCACCGTTATTTGATTTCTAGATACAACATGATTTAACTGACATTTGATAGAATTCATTCGATAGAATTTGAGGATTTTCATATATAGGCTTTCTTTTTAATTTTTTCTTTATCCCTTTTTTTTTTTTTTAATTGGTATGTGTGTATCGACATTTACTAGCCTGAATAAAAAATTTGTAGCATATGTAAACTACATCCCTGACCGGGATTCAAACCTAGGAATGCCAGGTGGAGAAGGCTGAGATGCTATCACTCATGCCATGGAGGCCAGTGCGAATGGTAATCTTAATCCTGTTAACATTAATCTTTGATCCAATGTTTTGCAGAATTCAACTAATGTTTTGTCATTTATGTTTGTTTTGATATGGGCTGCATATCTTCCTTTGATTTCTATGTCTTCATCCTCTCCCAATTTGTGTGTTAAAGTCTTTTCCCAAAATTTTGATATGTTTAGAGTTTAATTTTTCTACCTCATTTTCTAAATTTAACCAGTATTTGTTGACTTTATCCGGATTGTTTAAATTATCCTGATTAATTGGGGCATGACAGTTAATTACATATAATATTTGCTTCTACACTTAATTGTTAAACTGGGAACTGTTTGCAGATTTAAATTCAATAACATTATTAACATATGCTTTGTCTACTAGAAATGCTGTAACCAAAATTCTAATTAAAAAATTTTTTAATTTAGGATTTGTTGTTTTCTGAACAGTTTCTGCTGGTTTTCCCTTAAATACTTCAAAATTTTGGAAATAGAAATTATCCTTCTCCATAAACCTTTCTCTTGGATAATATTTATATATATATATATATATATATTTTTTTTTTTTTTTTTTTATATTAAACCTATTTAAATGCTTTTATCAGTTCCATTAGTTTTCCAGCATCTATTAATGAGTTTACATTTAGCGTTCCTACTGAATATCTTTGTTTAAATTTAAACTTGGTAAGTTTCCATGATTCTCTGACAAATTTATCTTTCCTTTATTTGATCCCACAAAATCCGAGTTGACCAATTGTACATTATTATCATGTGATAGATTATTATTGCTGGCAGTTATATTTTTCAGAAAAGAATCTTCCATTTCTATGAATTTTAGTGTTAAGATAATTTAATAAAACTGTACTAGTTCTAAACCTAAATGATTTTTAAGGAGATACAAAATCTGTTTAGTATAAAAGTGGCAATAAATATCCAGAATGTTCTTAGATGATTATTATTAGGTGATAATAGTAATAAAGAATAAATTGACTAATTCTTTTATTATACATTATTATTTTATGCACACAATAAAAAACTCTTTGGACATAGGTAGTTTTCATAGTAATGATTATTTAACTCTCTTTCTTTTTCTGTTTAGCCTCCAGAACTACCGTAAGATATTACTTCAGATGATGAATGAGGATGATATGTATGAATGTGAATGATATGCAGTTTTGTACAATCTCAGGTCAACCACTCCTGAGAAGTATGGTTAATTGAAACCCAACCACCAAAGAACACCTGTATCAACGATCTAGTATTCAAATTCATTACCTTTAGTAGGATTTGAATCTTAAAACTCTCAACTTCAAAATCAGCTGATTTGTGATGTATTACCCACTATACCAGCCTGTTGGGCTAATGTTTATTTAGCTGTATAATTTTATCCCACCATTATAAACAAATAGGTTTTAATTTACATATTGCATGTGAAACCTTAGACATACCAAAACAATGGTCAATAAAAATTTATTTTATTGACCAGAAAAACAAAAACTTTTAATTATCAGCTGTTTGAAAAAAATATATTATTAGTCACCACGTAATGTTATTACTAGTCACTTATTATTGTCATATGAAACACTAGACACAACAATAATTATAAAAAAATTATATCACAAAATTCAGTAAAAGAAGCCATCTTTCTCCTTTCCAAGATTATTAAATCTTGGATGTGTTCATCAATGCTTTCTTCATCATTTTCTTCTGTTGTTTTCCATGATTTTATGTTATCGTAAATGTCTTTGTATTCTTCTGATACATACTTTTAAAGCTTTTCAATATCTTTTAACTTTATTTGAGTTAATTGGACATCAGACAGAGTGTGCATTAACAATAGGAAGCTCTCAGGCGATAGTTTTTTATTTAGTAGTTTGAACCAGTGTGATATGATACCATTTATTAAACTCTTAGTCTTCACTGTACCTTGTTGATCTCAGCAATACTTGAAAGATATGGCGAAATTAACTTTTTTATCTTTCAACACTTTCTTGCCATGTGTCTCAACAGACAAAGCATTGTGATTATAAAATTTATGCCACCAGTTTTTAAAATCCAATGAAAAGTTTTTTTTTTATATATTTACTGTGAATTAATTGCTTGACTCTGCAATGAGTTTCGCATACCATTCTGGATGGTACTCTCTGTCACAAGTTTTCTTTTAATGCGAATTCCCTATCACATTGAAGAAAACTGTGTCTACAGACAGGAAAGTATTGATGTATTTTCTTAAATTTGTTGGTTGAAGCCAAATGTAACAGGAACCTTATGACAGTATTGTTATGGTTTTGTGTCCTGAACACCCATCTGAAAAAAGGTGTAATTTTATGATATTACTGGGACATTTTATCATTTAAGTAACAATTTAACAGTACATACTTCATCTGGATTTTTGCAAGCAACACCTTTCTGAATAAAAATATGACTCATTGGTTTTGAAATTCTTAATATTATATACATAAACCCACAGTTGGCCTGAAATAAAAAACTTCCAGTGTAGGAATGTTTGCCAATGGCAGATGTGGCATGTAGTCAGTTGCTATTCCCAAAACATTATCACATTCTTTAGATTTATTTTGAACTTCCTTTGTAACAAAATAAATTTTTTTACTTTTTCTGATATGGACTACCTTTCAGCAATCGTTAACTCTCTTGGTAACATCATTAAGTTGCAGATTTTTTATTTTGCAACTCAACTCTTCACATTTTCCACAAATATTAATTTATAGTCCTCCAAAATGAAGTTTAAAATTTTCTTTAAATATTTTATATTAAAAAGTATACTTGACATTTAAATATGGATACTGTTGTTTAAAAAGATGGTGCATTATTTTCAAATTATAGATACTCATACAGGTTAAGTTTTACCTGAATGATAGGATTTTTTTTTACATTATAACTTTGAATGTGCTTAATAACTTTGTTATAATTACTACCATCTAAAGTGCACCAACTTCCCTCCTGCTTACCTCTTCCTTCTTCTGAGGTTTTACCTAGCACAAGTAATTCACAAATGCGCTTAACTCTACTAGCTGTTATAACGTGCAAGTTTATAAACGCTGTTTTACAAATTGTCACTCATTCTGTTGATGTATTTACAAAATACTTATAAGAAATATCATGAAATTTCAGTTTGTCAGAACAAGGTCTCTATATTATTTAACTTGGCTATTATTTGTGCCTTTTTCATTATAATGTAATTTACTGAAATATTTCAAAGGACATGTACAGTCGTTACACGTTTTTCACTCTTGAATACTTTTACCAACATGACTTATACATGGTATCCTCTTAACGTTATCTATTCTTACTGAAGTTTGTTTATACTCATCCATGTTTCTTTGTCTTCTCCCCTTTTCTTTGCTGTAGATGTTGAAAGCTTATCAGTAATATCACTAACTTTTTTTTTGAATAGACCTCATTATTATTTAATAACAACAATAATTTTCTTCACAAAAATAACTAGAAAAATATTGCAATAAACTTGCAACACTCAACATAACCGTTAACGCTCAATAGACATATAAATATAAACAATTAGCACACTTTTGTGAAGAATACTAACACTAACCTAGTGTTAGATTCGAAAACGCTGTAAGTCCTGGACTAGTGTTGTTTCCAAAACAGACATTATCATTTCCATTCATTTTATTGCATAAAGAGCAATGGGAGTAATGCAATTTTCAAATAAAACATGTGTTACTTAATGTTAAGAAGGAAAATAACTATCTCAAAATTGAAGAAAACTGGACTCGTGCAGTTTTCAAAACAAACTGTTCAATTATAAGTTGCAGAATTTGTAAAGGCCACTCCAACTGGGGACACTGATGCCAGCTATGAGCTTTGTTCAGGGTGTGGCTCACATTCACCCCTAATATGATCTTTTATAAGTATCTGTTGTATTTATAGAGGTACAAGTGCCACCAAGTACTATTTTTCTCCTGCCCCCTGGGTCAGACCTATATTCAAGTATTGCACAACCCAGGGGGTTGTCCTTTGCCTCTAACAGGCCTCCCCACCTATCGGCTGTAGATCCAGCATGGCAGGTCGGTCTACCGAGTCTGTATCTTATTGTGCCTGCCTCTAACATCTGGGGTGAGGTGAACTGGATCTGGTTATACCGTTTCCGGATCCCACCCCTTCCACTGGGTCTCACTCTTAATATCCCCAGTGCCCACTGAAATGGGAAATACCCATACAAGACAGGTACCTCCTACCGGTTCGGGTTTTTCTTCTCATCTTTTTTTTTCAACCCCTCCTCCATACTTAGAAAAAACGTTCTTTCTTCTGTAAAATACTCATGATGAGGGTTTTCTGCTGATTTCCAGTTATTGGCGTTCGAAAGCATATGTGTCACAATATTATCTGGCATTAACCAACTTAGATCAGCATTGAATTTCAGTTTTTCCCATTTTGCACATTCAAAGAATGTATGAATCGCTGAGTCATCTTTACCATATTATATGCCACAAAGACCCTACCATGCTTCAAGACTACTGCTGCTCTGTCTGCGACTGCTTATTCAGGTTATCCTTATTCACAGCTAACCCCCATATCTGAGGATCTTTCCCCTATCTGCAACCTAGGTATGCACCCTGTTGCCCACAGCTAGGCTTGCAATACTTAGGACAGGCATTTTTTAATTTTATTTTGTAAAGTTTTTATGCTGCTATTTAGAATTGAAGCCCTTTGTTTTAATTTGTCTTCCTTATTATTTGTTAACCTTTTGCGAGTCTTTTCAGAGCCCAGTTTTTTGCTAGTTGTAGATAAATTATTGTATTTGTGATAATTTTGGGTAAAAATGTACAAACGTTTAATAAAAACTTCATTGTGTATTGAATTAATATGATTTTTACTACTTTTTTTTTTTTTTCACTTAAAATAACTCTTATCTTGATTTATTTTTTTTTTTACTTTAGAAATATTTGTTTACTATTAATGGCCTAGTATACCTATAATAAATGGTAATTTTTCATGCCAAACATATTTTATTATATTTACAAAAACCTTATTACCTTATTTACCTTGAACATGTTAATAATTAAGATGTTTTCATATTGCCCATAAATATTACTAAATTATATTTTACACTATAATTGAAATTATTGTCTTTACTACTAAAAGTTTTATTCTATTGTGATACGCACTCTGCTTCTTATTGAAGCATTTGGTGTCTTTCCATTTATGGATATGTACTCTGAAAAGAACCTTTCCTTCCTCTTCTGGTGATGGTCTTCCTGTTTTCGGTTTGGTTACAAAATGTTTTCCAATAATTGCTTCCACCAAAGCCTCTCTAAATTGCAGATATGTGTACTGTCCTCCACATTTTTGGTACAAAATATGTGCTTTGAATATGCACATATTTAGGAGATGTTTGAATTCCTTTTTGTACAAAATTTTATGTGTTATGTATTTCTCATTCAAGAGAGTATGCCCCAAGCATCTGATCCATTTTATCAATCCCCCCCCCCTGGTATAAATGTTGTAATCATTTATAATTGAAGGAATGATAACATTTCCTCCTTTACTTCTTACCTCAACTGGAAGAACTTCATACTGAGTTGACAAACATAGCACATCTTTTATCTCTTTACTTCAATAGCATCATTTGACTGCACTTTTCACTCAATGCTATCATTTCATTTTTCTTCAGTTTTTGGTTTACAAAATCCTTAGGGACATCTTTTCTGTTGCACCTTACTGTTTCCACCACATCAGTGTCTTTATCTTTCAAAAAAATACCCAACTCTGGACTATAATAGAAATTGTCAGAATATACACAATATCCCTTATGAAGCAGGTCATTCATCAAAGTGCAACATTTGTTGCATGCCCATAATTTGTGTTATGGATTAGTTCTGTTTCACTTCTGGTATATACAAGTAGCGTTTAAATGTATCCTGACTTTGATCAGACAAAACATAGGTTTAAATTCCAAATCTAGCTCGTTTCATTATTACAAACTAGATGAAATTCAACTGACCTTTCCACAACAAAAGTCTTTCATAGATAGCTACTTCCCTCTGGTGTGTAAACAGAAGAAAGTTTGTCATTTACATATTCTAAGACAGGTTTAATTTTATGTAATCTTTTGTTGTTTTTGAGATGGAACATTATTTGTAAATTGTAAAAACCTAAATAAAAGTTCCAAACATTTGTTTTCCATAACAGCCGAAAACCTGGGGTTCCAAATAATGATTTTTTTTTTTTTGTATAATATTTATCGATTTCAGGCTTCCAAATCATCCCATACAAAATGTAGACTGCAATTAGTAAAAATATTTAATTTCTATATGCTGGTTTCTACCCTTGAAATCGTGAAAACTGCTTCAGAACTTTATTTGCTAGAGAATTATTTGCATATATGTTTGTTTGGTTTTGTTCATTATATCAAGCAATTCATCAGTTATAAAAAGTTTAAAAATACTACACATGTCATTTAAATCAGGAATAATAACATTTATATCTGATTGTCCAGTAAAGTTGGCCTACAAAAGAAATCATATTGATGGTAATTTACCCATTCGATATTACTTGTATATGACTTTGAGTAGACCTATCCTTTTTTTTTTTCTTTGCATCTGAGGAGGAAAAATCTGCTACCAGATGCCCACCCACCAGATGTGTGGGGTTTCCTGCAGAAGGCCCCACTAAAAATACTCCCCTGGTACAGCATGGTGATGGAATCACCAACAAAATATAACTTCATCACTGCCCATGTCAGCTGGCTCTCCTGCAACACTGTTGAGCAACAGTTTCCAGTATCCTCTAAGGGCTCCCAGCAGAGAACGATCATGTTGGACTTCCTTTGCCTGCTGCGAGGTGATTCTCATCTCAAACGTTGGTTGGAGTAAGTGTGTAGATTGGTTTAGGAGAGTCCTCTTTATAAAGATGGAAGAGGAGCAAGATGGTTAATAGGCACATTGTTCATGTGTGACACAGAATGGGTTTTAGTGTTAAAAGATGTAAATAGATGTGTAAATGTAAATAGAGCTAATTATATGAAAATAGATAAATAGTTGTAAATAGATTTAGAATATGTGGTGTTCAGGGATGTCCTGTCGAAAAAAAATGACGGAAGAGGAATAGTGATAGGGGGTGCGCTTCAGCCTGAGAGTGATGGTGAAAGGCCAGTCCTCAGGTTGAACAGCAGGGGTCATACATGAACAACGTGCCCATTAACTATCTCACTCCTCCTCTCTCTTTTTAGAGAGGACTCTCCTAAACCAATGTACACACTTATCCCAACTAACGTTCGAGGTGAGCATCACCCCCATAATTTCTTCTGGCAAGATATCAGCTGTAAAAGGTCTTTCCAAAGTCCACCTTGGGCACACAACAAAGGTGTGCTCGGCATTATCCTCATTCCCGCAGCACTTACAATCAGATGAATCACATCTAGCATAAAGATATGCATTGAACGTCCCACGGCTCGAAAGCCACTGAGTAGTCTAAAAATCCACCTCTCTGTATGATCTATTTATCCATTCCCTTATGTTGTGAATTAATCTATATGTCCATCCCCCCGTTGCAGCCATCATCCATCTATCCTGCCACTGTTGCATACTTGCCATAGTTCTAGTCATACACTGATATCTTGCCACCCTCTCAGTACCAACAAATATAGAGGTGGCATCCCCGTTATTACAAGTACCGCTTCCAATGTTATGGGTATGAAACACATGTATAGTCCTAATTGCTAGTCTCCTATGAACAGTATTTATTCTCCTCCTGTTTGTTTGTTTACTTAGAGCATCAACCCACACTGGGGCAGCATAAAAGGTCGCCAAGATAGCAACCGATGCTATAATTTGTCATTTACAGGCTCTGGGTCCCCCATGATTCGCCATCAATCTAATTATAGCCGAGGTCATACTACTGGTCTTCTTCAGTGTTTCCTCCACGTGGGCTGTGTACCCTCTTGACTTGTCCAGCCAAATACAAAGATATTATTTGGCTTTCCTGGAGGGGCCAACAGTGTGCCCATTCACACTAACACTGAAACTCAGGATACGTCTTCTCCCTGTCATAGCCAAATCTACTGTTTTATGTGTAGACATATTAAAACTTCTAACAGCCATCCACTCTGCAACCCTCGCCAGATTGACTCTGGAGAGGGTTGCAGACCCTCTCTGACATATGATTTTTTATTTGTTTAAATTTTTGTGTTTAATTTTATATTTTAAGATTTTTTCCTGGGCGATGATAATGTAAAAATGTTTTTCTGCCCTCCCCAAAAAAAACAACAAAAAAAAAACGTGGAAACTCATTGCTGCTACAACAATAGCCAGGACATCCACAAATGTAACCATTTTCACTCCCGGTGGACAGGTCATCTGTAATAGGTAGTCAAAGGCTACATTCCATAATAAGGGGCTCAGTATTGATCCTTGCGGTACCTCATGCTGCAATTTCTCAACCATCTCTCCATCTACTAACATTACAGCAAGCTCTGTCTCCAATAAGTATTCTTGAAGTATCTTTATCAAATATGAAGCTACCTTCATTTCCCCTAATTGACTAAGAATGGCATCCTAACTTACTCTATTAAAGGCATTTTTTATATCCAAAAGATCCCGAGAGGGATCACACCTTGACGTACCTTGTATGTTTGGACCCTGCAGCTGCAACATCTACTAACTCTGTAACTTGTTGAATTGCATTTACTGATAACCTGCCTTTATGGAAGCCAAATTATCTATCTGACAATCCACCTCTAGTTTCTAACACCCTCTCTTGCTGTCGTTGCTCTTGCTGGTGTTTGGGCAGCATCGGCATACTCTTACTGAATCTACCCATCACTAGTCTATAGGTGCCCCCCCCCCCATGGATGTCTCGATGAGAAAGTATACAACTGTCTTTTCCCATTCCTCATTTCTTCCTTTTTGACATCATGATAGCTCTCCTCAGTTTCTTCCTAGATCTTCTCAGTTGCACTGCAGCATCATAGCTCACTGTCTGATCCCCCTTCCTTTTCCACAGGTTAAAAAGTCTCTACTTCTAGTACACTTTTTTCTAAGCTTCTATTTCATCTGATCACCAATACACTAGTCTTTGTTTCCCACAATCTTTTCTAACCCCTAAAGCCTCCTTGCATGATTCAGTTATGATCTCTTGTAGTTCATCAGGGTTGATCTCCTGCTGAGCAACTACTTTCTCTGAAAATACTTCTTGCAACCTGGGAATTCAATCCTGATGTAACACCCAGGGTGTACCTTCCCCTGAACCCGTCGATGCTAATGCCCTCCAATTATCACTTCAATACATTTATGGTCACTAAGAACTTCATCTTGTAAGACTCATTAACACAGTGTGTCTCATTAGCACTAGTTGATCCAGTGTCTCCCCTCTGAAATGTAAAGGTCCCAAATTCATTCAAACAAACCAACCCCAAAGAGGCCATGACATCTGCCAGCAACTTGCCCTCCTCATCTGTGTTCTGGATTTTAAGAGTTAAAATTGCCTTCTTTCCATGAAAGAAAAATGTATTAGTCCAAAAATATAATAATATTTTTCAGGGGGGAAGATAGAATTATCCCTCTAAATCCGAGGTCAGATTTGTTAAGAAGGGGGGTAAAAGAGGGGGAGGTGGATCGGGATCAATGGAGATCTGAAAGCATTTGATTAAATAAGGAAGGGTTGTAAAAATGTAGTGAGAGGAAGTTTACACCCTTTATATACTAGTTAACACTTAGAAAATTTAATGCTAGCTAACCTGGATCAATTCACAGAAAATTTTCAAGTCCTTGTTTACACCGATCTATGACATCAAATCCTGCTTTGCAATACTGGTCAATTTGATGTAGAATATTTTCACAAAACTATAGGTTATGATGTGTACACCTATATAACATTATTTCTTATGGAATGAAACCATACTTCACAAAAAACCAAATAAAAAATGGAATCCGCCGTCCAGATCTCTTAAAACTTTACAGGCACATTCAAAAAGTATCCTCTAACAATTTCCTTATGTAGTTACACCAATAAACCAATCCAAAGCTTGAAAAAACATAGAGCAAAGGATACCACGTACACTAAAATAACACTATCACAGTACAAAATCTCTGACTAGACTGAAGTAACTGTGAATAGGCCTATCTGCAACACCTGCATCGATCTCATTAGGATAATCATCATTGTCACGTAATAACAACAATGATATGTCTTCACACATATCATCTAACCTATCACTATCTCTATCAGATTGTAACTGGTCAAAAATGTCAAAATATTAATTTTTTGAAGTAGATGCCACCTCAAATATAAGAAAACAACATTAGGTTATTATAAAAAAACGCAAAAACTACTGGTCCAGTTTACAGATATACAGTAAAGTTTAAAAATTAATTTATAAAGCATACACACAATATTCAATCACAAAACAACAGCTACAACCTAAAATAAACATGTAAAAATACTCGTAAAATCACTCGTGAACAAGGTGTAAACAACACACCATACAAGCTGTTTCAGCTTTTTGTGTATGATAAATGCCTTAGAATGTGACAAAAACTTTACTTGTGCTGTATACCATTGCAGAATAACGATGAACTGCATTAAAAAATAATTGCCAGAATATTATGACATAAATCAAGTTAAAATTAGACAAAAACTCAATGAGATATTCCGACAAGGCCCTTTTCATGCATATTGGCTACTTCAGAGAATTCCATCATAGTCCAGTAAGGAGTTAATGGTTACATTTATTAAAGTTACAGAATTAAGTAAATCACAATTCATAAAATTGTGCAGTTTGAAAACATAATAAATAGTATACAGCATAATCACTCCCACAAAGTTTATCATAGAAATAATATATTGATGACATAAATGTGTTTTATAATGCCACAACACATGATAAACTTACTATAATATTAAATAAATTAAATAATTGTATTTAAAAATCTGATTGTGGTTGTGTTTTGTAGAAACTGAAAATAACAGAGCATTAAACTTCCAAAACATATACACATTTGTAAAAAAAGAGAACCTACAGTTTTAGGAAAAAAATTGCTGAAAATGCAACAATGCACTACATGTAAAAATTTTGTTGAATAGACAAAATCAGTAGCTTAAAATACAGAAAATTAAAAAATAGAACTAAATTAAATGAAACAAATAGTTGCAGTAACAAAAAAAAATGTTTAAAAAATCCAGTATTTAAAGTATACTAAAGTAAAAAAAATTTATTAATAGGAAATCAAATTTAACTAGTAGTGCTGAATATTTAATAAATTTAGGCAAATAATATCCAGTGTAATAAAAATGTAAAATTTTAAAATTAAAAAAAAAAAATAATATGGAAATAATTATATTTAAAAAAATATTACATTAATCAGTTTTGTTTAAAAAAACACTTACAAATTGACTACAGTGTTTTTAAATTATGTAGTGTTATTTACTACTGCACAAAATAATTAACAATAAATATTTCAATCTTACTAATGGTAGCAATTAGCAAGATAAATTTATTTAATGATATGTACTTACTGCACTCTTTTTTATCTGTTTAGCCTTCAGAACTACCGTTAAGGTATTACTTCAGAGGATGAATGAGGATGATGTGTATGAATGTGAATGAAGTGTAGTCTTGT